>JAQIYC010000755.1:0-11669 GCA_034699545.1 Porobelba spinosa | reverse complement strand
ATGTTTTCGATTGAGCGCCGGCAGGGAAGCCGGTGGGCGGCGCTTGAACTCTGACGCGTCCTTTTCGCGCCGCTTCAAGAGAGTGCCAACCTTGATTAGATTATTAATTAATTTAAATTATTCGTAAACTAAGAAAAATAAACTTTTTTCAAATTTTGTTTTAAAAATTGTATACCGGTAATTAAAAAGTTCTATTTTATTAGTGAATAGATTAACGAATGCCAAATGTTTTATATCTCTAAAATCTATCAAATTATTGTTAATCACTACACTAATAGAATAAGAGAATATAATCAAATGTTTTTTAAAAATCAATTCTCAAGTGTTTTTATATAAAATTAAATTTAATAAAATCTAATTTATTTAATTTGCAGCTGAGATACATTGTAAACATAAAATATAATAATTGGAACTTTCAATTTTAGCTTAATTTACAATTTGCGAATCTTTAATACAATTGAATGATAAGATAATTAATATTTTTGATAATAGCCTTGAATAACAACATTAAGAACTAATTAATTGGTTTAGTATTGAGTACTTTAAACATTAAAATAATTAATTGCTGAATAAAGCCATTGAATGTAATTTTGCAAAAAATATTGCATTAACTCAGTGTTGAAGAAGTGATGTCTGAAACAAATTTGAATCAATTGTTGGCCGAATGCAGAGAAGCGCTCAAATATTCCTATTCTCCGTACAGTAAGTTTGCTGTCGGAGCAGCTCTTGAGGCAACCGATGGCACTATATATCGAGGTTTGATATATTGATCTCATATTTTAGATTAAATTTTAAGAAACTGTTTAAACATCGACTAAAGGCTGTAATATAGAGAACGCGGCCTATTCTACAGGTATATGTGCCGAACGCACAGCCTTAGCAAAGGCAGTTTCCGAAGGAAAGACTAAATTTAAAGCAATAGCTATTACATCGAATATGCCGGCGCCCAGTCTAATAGTGCCGTGCGGGGCCTGTCGGCAGTTCATTCGTGAGGTTTGACTTGGATTTGATTTTGAAAATTAATATTAATTATTGAATTGATTTAGTTTTCAACTGATTTGGAGATATATTTAGTTAGACCTGACCTGACATATGAGAAAAAAAGTTTGGAAGATCTCTTACCCATGTCTTTCGGACCGGAACAGTTGTCAAAAGGGATTAAGAACTGAGAGAATGAGCAACCAATGAATGAACTGTATATCAGTTCTCACATCAAATGTATTGAATTCTAAACTATTTTAAGTTAAGACTAAAATATATATCGGTTTTGGAGTACAGTATTTACAGTATTTAAAGTTCGGTTTATTATGAAATTAATTCAAAAATACATTTTTGTTTATAAACAATATTTGACACAATATTTAAATTTTCGTACAATTAATAAAATATAACAAACGATTCAGTATTATCTCAAACAATTGGTCGTCGACTCATTGATTAAACATTTATACAAAATCTAAACTAATTGTCTAACTATTGAATAAAAAGTTGAAAAATATTAAAGTTTAATAATTAAACATATTTTTAATAAATCGATTTCGATATAAAAGTTCTCATTCACAAAAACTAAACTTCTATTGAATTCTTGATTTAAGTAAATATTTCAACAAATACTCGAAAGCAAACAAAACAGAACTCGTGTTCACCAGAAGGGACACCAACCGATATAGCACTGGCAGAGGTTCTCATGAGAAGTCGCCTGTTTTATGAGCAGATCCACCTGTTCGGCCACTTCCAGACTCAGGTGCGCCTCGAAGTCACGGCCAGTTAGCTTATCGCGCACTCTGTTAATAACGGCCAGCGCTTTCTTATTGAGACCTTCATGTGGTAGACCTGTGCTCTCGGGAAGAGCACCGATAGAACTAGAACTGGAAAGGGGTGGTGGCTTTTTAGAGGCCGCAGCAGTATTGGCCAGAGCGCCACCGACTGCGCCCTCCTCTTCGTCCAACAGTTCGATTGAATGCTTTATCTTTGGCTGAGCTGTCGGTCAAAGAAATATAAAACAAAAAAATTGTAATAATTTGTTGTAAAACATAAACACAATTAACGCAAACCTTCGATGAGTTTCCAGGAGAAGATGGGGTCGTGAATGAAGGCCTCGAGCACTGCCATCAGTGAGTCCTTGTTGTTGCGGAGAACGCGCATCACTTTCTCGCACGTGATTCTGTAGGTGCCCTCAATGCCCGTCACTTCCATCGCATTGATCAACATTCGCGTCAATCTATTCGAAAATATTCATTGAATTAAATACAGAATTGAATGAAACGAATGGCAACTAAAGGCCAATCCCTACCGGAAGGGTATCTTTTCGGGAAACTTCTCTCTAGTCATCGCGACTTCAAAACAGTCGCCGAAGTCTATGTGAAGTATTTTGCCGGACATTCGGTCCAACATTAGATTCGACGGATGTCTGTCTCCCAAACCTAACACATATCCAACGATCGACATAACAGACAGACTTCGCGTATAATTGGTTCGTCTGTCGAACCAAACTTCAGAAGAGGGACTCTTAAGCCATAAAAGTTTGGACAAATCGTCGCCATTCGTGTGCTCTAAGGCGTGTTCGAAGACCTCCACCTTTTGAAGAAGAGTCAAGTGGTCGTAATCGGGTGCCATTCGCAGCATAACCCTGTGCTCTATATTGAGAAGTATTTTCTTCTTTTCGCGATAGTCTCTGATGAGAGTGTGAAGAGTATCGCAATGCGGAACCCATCCAATCAGTCCCGAGTTCGGCGACAGTGGGATCACTGCATAGCGTTGGATGGCTGACAGAAACGGACAGTTCGTTCATTCGTTTAGGATATGGTTTTTACTTAATTTATTTAAATATATTTTTAAAAAACTTAATTTATACCCAAATTTCGTTGAGAAGTCTCGGGATCCCCAATGAGTAAAGTGTTGACTAAACCGAATAACTGCATAACCCTCTCGTCCTGACGAAGATCTTCGTGTCCTTTAAGCAAAAACATGTAATCCCTTCCGTCGCTGCCCTTTATGGACAGCTTTCTGGGCCTCTGTTTGCTTGTAATGACATGCAATTGCGATTCGACTCTTGCGATCCGAATGGGTTGGGGTTGGTTCGGGTTATAAGAACCGGGAACTGCCAGCTCGAGGTCCCGACATGTCATTAGTTTGGGCGACACGTATTGGAGCTCTAATGACGTCAATTGAGGCAATTGTTTGGATATTCGCCGAAACACGTGATAATAGAGATCCCAGGCTTGGGTCAGATCTTTGACATTACCCGTGCGTTGATATGTTCTGAAAAGAATGGATTAAATGGTAATAAATGAAACAAATTATTAACAACTGAGTGCTAACACACCGACACCACTCCTGTGCTTCGCTGAGGTCGCGCCCATAGGCCTGATTAAAGCTCATTTCCTTCAGCGTTTGGGGTCCTCTGTCGCACATCTGGTGCAACGGATCTAAAATATCAAACATTCCTCTGACGTTCCGTTCGCCGAAGTATAAACGCGACGCCTCTTCCAGCCCTTCGTGCCATAACTCGTGCCATAGAATAGCTATTCGAATGAGCTCTTCACTGACGAGCATCGCCTGTTGGACCAGATTGGGTGAATGCACTTGCATTATCTCCAGGATCTTTTTGGCCGATGCCTGACGGCCCGGCGCCGACGCCTTCGAGGCAACAGTCAGTGGATATATGAGAGACTGCGGATGATGTTTACCGATGTCTATAAGCAACTGATGTATTAGTTTTGCAATCAATTGACGCGTTGTGTCTATCCGTGCAATGAGTTGAGGAATGACCTAAAGTTGAGTTCAATTGAGAATAAGTTAAAGTAAAACATAAATCAAATCCCAATCAATACCTGAAGCCATGTTTCGATGGAAACAGTTTTAATGCCTTCGGCCAACGCCTCGTACACCTCCTGGTGCTGCCCATCTTCAAACCAAATGGTAAGTATTCTGAGAGTGTCCTGAAGACTAGATCCATGGGCTAAGGACACCGATCGGAAAAAACCACGAACTGCTGGTACGCAGTATTCTCTCACGTATTTGCTTTTGAGGGGCTGTAGTGCACCGCCCAGTGGTGACGAGGCGGCTGTGTTCGGCTCTACGGGCGACTGACCTTCAGTTGTTGAGTGCAATCCCTAATTAAACAAAACAATTACTGTTAACTCAAATTACGACAAAAGAAAATCAAATAAAAATATGAAACCTTATAGAAGTTGACGGCTTCGAAGTTCATGTAAGCCCAGGAATGCCAGGCTTTGTACCAATTGTTGTCGCGATCAGTAGCCGCGGCGTAGTATTGGAGTATCAGAGGAATAGAGCTCTCATTGATTCCCTGCAGACTCTCGTGCCATTGGCCTAACTTGAGATAACATCGCGACAACAGTTTATTCAATTCGTTTCGTTGTTGTAGTTGTTGTGACTCATCGTTCGCTAAGAAATGAATATTTTGAGGAATGAGAGCTACTTGGGTGAAGTGCCCCAATTGGTTGAACGCTTCTTCCTTCTGGCCTGAAATCCACAAGTGCTCAATGTATCGGAAGGTCACCATTGGATATGTGGTCGGCAGCGGAACACCAGTTGCTATCGAAACAAATCATTAAATCAATTACTGATTCCTCAAAGCAGTCGTCAATGAATCCAAACCCAGATTCGATGGATCCGTATCTAAAAGACTGACTAAAGTTCGGTACGAGAGCTGCAATCGACCGCTTCTTTGGCACAGTTTGGCAAACTTGAGGTATGAGCGCATGTCGTCGTGCGGCTGAAGCACCAGAGAGTGCACCTGAAGGATCTTCTGCCAGTCCTCAACCGAGCGCTGGCAGCCCTGCAGTCGTGTCCACCACTTCTGTTTAATCATTTCGCGCCGTTCGGGCACTAACTTGTATTGAATCACTTCTTCGAGTTCGGACATCATCTGGATCTGAACCATCGGCGCATACGCTCTGTTGTAGGACTCGGCGGCCATTGTCGTCAGTTCGGTGTCAATCAGTTTGCGCGCTCTGTCTATCAGTGTTTGAGCTCTACTATAGTTCTGGTAATGAACCTAAAGATTGTAGAAATTAGTTATTTAATAACAATACATAAGCTAACTGTGCAACCAATGAGCACCTGTAGTATCGCCTGATAGAAAGCGGAGTCCGGCGTTTCAGACGATATGTTTTTAGCGTAGTCTTCCATTTGTGGCCAATGACCTAAACCCCAGGCGGCGGTAGAGGCCATTCGCGCCATTTTATGCTTTTGTTCCTGATTAGCCTCTGGAAAGGTTGCCTGTGCCAGATGGTAGAGCTTGTTCCACTCGGACAGCACTTCCAAACAACGCATTTGGCCGACAATGGACTCGAAGTCATTCCTGTCCTTATCGTACTTCAGTTTATAGGCCTTCAGTGCGTTCTCCCAGTCGTGCAGTTTCTCATACCAGTGCTCTTTCACCTGAAATTAATTCTTAATAATTAGAAAACTTTCGGCAATTAATTTGAGCCATCATTACCTCAATGTCGTTCAACTGGTTTTTGTTCGCGTACTCCAAGACCCCGACCGCCGCTTCCGGTTGTTGTAGTTTATTGTTTATACTGATGAGAGCCCCCAATACTTCAGTGGTCGGCCCCTTATGGAACTCTTCCTCTTTATAGTGAAGTGCTTTTGCAAACGCACGGCATTTAATGGCTCTCTCGGCCAGTGTCTTCTCATTGAGGGGAAGTGGGCCGCGATCTACGTGTTCCATGAATTCGGCCAAATTCAGGAGAATTCCGGTCACTTCAGGGATGTCCTGTTGGATGAGCGCGTCTTGGATTGATTGGATCAGTTCCTATAGTAATAGCAATTTAAATGATATTTAAGCAATCATTAAGTTTGAAAAATACTGTAAATAATATTTGGTATTGAATGGAATACCTGCTGGTGCTCGTCATTAAGTTCGTTCCAACAGCTCAGAAACGCCGGATTAAACAGATCTCTGGCGACTGAACTGCATGCCTGAGCCAATGGAAAACAAGATCTGAGTGACAGAGCGGGTGATTCTCGAATCAAATCAATGTTCAAAATCTTGAGCCATTCCAACCAATCCTCTTTGGAAACCCGTCGCGAGCATTGAGCCCAAGCCCTCTGCAAGTCAGTCAGTAAAACGGGATTCCGTTTCGGGTCCGGTACCGAACCGGACGGATCTTTGAACTGATTTCTGTTTCGCTTAACGTATCGCTTCGTAGACATGAGTGGGTCGTCTTCGGTGTCGGCAATGGTGGCGCCGTCGGTGATCTTCGTTATGAGTATTTCATACTTTTGATGACTTATCTTGTGTTTGAGTAACACTGAGTTAACCATTGGAATGAAGATATGGTAGTGTCGGTGGAATTGGACGACAACTGCGGCCAACGTATCCATCGCTTGATTTATTAAGTCCTAAGAAATCAATCAAATTAAAAATGAACTGATTTTGAAACAAAACATCAATTAATTACTCTATCGAACGGATTGCTGTCAATAGTCCTGACAATCGCGTGTATAATACGCGGCGACATATCAGTGATCTGTAAGTCTTCGGAAAAGACGTCAATTGTCTTGAGAGCCGCGATCTTCACTTCACTGTCCTTTATATCACTCGATTCGAACAGTTTAACGATCGGAGGAATCAATAAATGCAAATAGTCGTCAAGATTTGTCCCAAAGTTCTGCAAAGCGTCTAAAAAAGGTTCAAATTTTAAATTTAAGATAAAAATAAATAATTCGAATTCGATTACTGAGGAGTTTGACGGTTACACTTCGACGGACACTCTTGTCATATGCGAGAACTCGAAGAATATGTGGTATCAAATAGGGAACATATATTTTGAACTCTCCTCCCAGTGCTATCACAATCTGTTCGACAACATTGATGAGCGTCGTCTGCATCGGAGAATTGGTTGTCCAGAACTCGCGGACAACGCGGAAGATGTCTTCCAAATAGTTTCTGATATGGATTTTGACGATTGCTATCATTTGACCCAATTGTTGCAAAAGGAACTGAAGAGGAATAACCAAATGTGAAGAACTAATACGAAAATGTGTTTCAAACGCATTACTTCTCTGATATGGGGTTCACCCGTTCGGATCACATTAATAAAAGGCGGCAAAACGTGTTGAATGTACGGCACAGACCGAACGCCCAATACGTTGAATATGAAGGCCACGGCCTGTACGGCCATCGTGTGATGACCGCTGAGAGCCGGCTCTCTCATCACTCGCATTAATGTCGATATAGCCTGAGCTGAGTAGAAGTCATCGAAAGTAGAGGACAGGTTCGACAGCATTTCGTGTGCATTGAATTCTATTCGAATTATTCGTTTTAAGTTAATATTTCCTTAAAAATTAATATCAAATCTCAAACCCAAACCTTGATCTATGATCGGGTCGTGAGCTATGAGGGGATCCCCCGACTGATCGATGACTCCCAGATTGACTTTGTGTCGATAGGGGTCGACCGCACCGATCAATCCGAGCACTCGAATAGTTTCGCGTCGAATGAGTTGAGAATTTTGAGTCGATTCAGACTTTAATAAATTGAATAAAATATCCAAAAGATTCGGATATTTCCAATACGGCTCCACAACATAACCCGAGTTCTCGACCAGTCGGCCGAGTGTCCAGAGCGCGACCTCTCGCTTCTGATGAGAAGATGAGTCTTGAATGGCGTCCAAAATGATTGGAAACAACTCGTCGATCCATTTCTTCATTTCAGTGCCGCTCACTATCGCCTGTTCGCCTGTTTTTACGAAATGTTTTAAAAAATTATTTTGATTTTAATTGATTTCCTACCGATAGCACTGAGAACTGCAGTGACGACTGCCTGTGACTGGTCTTTAAGTTTAGGCAAAAACACTTTTAGAATCGGTTCGGTATAAGGTCTGATGAGGCGGGGAGTGGTGGCCAGTAAGTGACCCAACATTTTGGCGCTTTGCTCTTTGTTGCGGCAAATGCCCGAATGCTCTAATTCGGTCAACAGTTGGAGCAAAACCTATATTCAAATTATTTTAGTTAATATCTGAATTCAAAGTCATTGTTGTTTTAGCCTTACTTTTCTAAGGGACGGCATAACATACGCCGGATTAAGACTACTGAGTCGTCCAATCGTACATAAGCCGAGTTCTCTAATCTCAAACACCTCGTCGTTAAGACATACAAAAAGAGAGTTAAGGTTCTCTGCCTGAGCCAAGTGGATGTCAAACCGCTCATCCAAACTGGACAGCACTGAATATCGCACATATATGTCGACATCAGTTATGCCGACAATCAATAATTTGCTCAAAACGTCCTAAAGTTGTGATTCAGTTATCGTATTACCAGTTATAATGAATCAAATCCTCATATCATTTAAAATAATAAATTGTGTCAATACCTGAATAGTAATCACAAGAGTTTGTGAGTGTTTTGATTGGACTTTCTTGAGAACTGGTGTTAGTAATTGACAACATGTGTGGACAGCTTCGAGTCTCACTTCCCGGTTCTCATCCGTCAAATAACTGTCGGCGCAGTGGCGGACGAACTGCATCAGAGATCTCGGCTCGAAATCAAATTTACCCAAGACTTTGAGCGCAAGGATTGTAGTCTAATGTAATGAATGAACACATTTAGCTATTAATCCAAATCAAAAAATGTATTTAAGAATAGATTACCTGAACGTCCGTCGGCTCGAAATTAAATGAAGAGGAACTGAGCTGTAGGTGTTTGGGCACTCCGGGCAATGTATACGCTTTCTTCATAAGTATTTGACTCAACATCCGGAGCAGCCCCTCCTGAATGTCTTTCTTCAGCGAAGGGATATATTTGGATATCTCGTGCAACGCAGAGGCCAGTGCTTCGGACAAACCGGTGGAAAACATTGAGTCTAACAGATCTCGAATGTCATTCCGAATGAGATCACCCGAAGCTTGACTTAAGAGCGCCAGACATGTGAATACCGCCGGATCGGGTTGTGCTAAGCGTTTCTTCGGCTGATGTTCTTTCGAAGGCAATGTTTGACGAATTGTAGGCATTATTTGCGGTAAATGTTGTTTAAGAATATCTTTCTTCACATTTCTTATAGCAATCGCTAAAAGTCCTGTAATTTAATAAATAAATTAATTAATTGAAATGTATTTAAACAACAAAACAAATACCGAGTGATATAAAAGCGAGCGAACGGGCCGGCACTACACGGAGACTATTAAGCAAATAAACAATCGATTCTTTGATATACTTCTTCGCCGCAAACTTTTCGGGATTAAGAGCGGCCAGACTTGGGATGACAGTCAGCAGAACGTGATTTATATTCGGAGTGTTTTTGCAGCGCAACTGAAGCATCACTTGAGTGCAGAAGTCGTCGAAATTATCTAATAATAACTGACGACATGTCTGGCTCTGCTTCGGAGGTTTGTATCTGATTTGGAGAGAAAACAGAAATTGTATTTTAAAATGATTGGCAAATAAAACAATTGCATACTTGTGCTGCACTGAGGGAATGGGTGCGATTCCCATCTCCTTGTGATACTTGACCACAGAATTTAAATCTCGTAAACCATATGAAGGAACGGTTGGATTGGTTTGAATATTGCTATGACTTCGAAATAATTTAGACAATTGACTGGTTCTGACATTCGTTTGGCTTTCAATTATTTGACTGTATTTGTACTCCAATTCCATTCCAATCGCATCGCCTTTCGTTAAATAAGTAATGAAATTAAATACAAACTATGAAATGAAATGCAATTAAATACCCGAATCATTAGAACAGCGCAACAATTCATTGAGAATGAGAAGCGATGCCTGAATTTTATCGTCCCTTTCCTTCTGTGCGCTCTTATCGCGTTCATCAAACCCTTTCATCACTTCTTCAAAGCATGACTTAAAGCAATTCGGAATCGACTGATCGATTCGGGACTTATTATCCTTCAAGTCATGCGAAACCCGTTCTCTTTCGGAGACCACATATAACGCGGAACGAAGAGCAGAGACCGCAGACTCACGTATTTTCGGGTCATTTATGGCGACAAATATGTTGTCGAAAAAGAGCTGAACGTGACTGAAGAAGTAGGTCGGCGTCACGTTTGCCAATTCGCGCAAATTCAGGACCTTTTGGTTCGCATTCAAACATATTTTGTTCACAATTTGATAATTAATTTCAAATCATATCAATACTAATTATAGCAAATCTATTCATCAAATAAATTCATAAAACACAAAATTTATCATTTAATCAATTCTAAACTAAATATTTAAATATATTTTTTTAATTAACATATTGTTCGAACTATTATCGCATTATTTCAGTATAAATATCAATTAAAATATTTAATGATAAAAATATAATAAAAATTAATTATTTTAAAATAGTCTTAAAAATTAAAATTACCGAATTACCACTCATATCTCGGATGCAATTATACCTACATACAATTGCACTGTATTTTAATATATATTAAACTTTTATTATCAATTAAATTAAACTTTTTAGTCATTATTAATTAACTATTTTCACATAGAAGTGTTTGTTAGACAAAAAAAATTGTTTAAAAACATTCCACTTTCTATTTAATTAGTCTTCAAATGAAGACATGAATGAAAAATTGATTGAAAATTCAAGTCAACCTATGAGTCATATCATCAATGAAGTAAAACTTGATTCAATTTACGAATAGACTAAAATTTATCGTTCAATTGAGAAAAATTGTTTTTATATCAAAGTTAAAATAAATGCAATTATATCTTAATTTTTGATAAGGGGTGCAATTGTATCTAGATATAAGTGCATAGATTTTTAAAAACTTAATTTGTCTAAAATTCACTCATAATTGCAAGTATATGAGGGGTAATTCGGTAACAAAAAACAGTTTAATAACTAAATAATAAACAAATCATTAATTTTTTACTACAACTAATAAGACATTCATTTTGTTTAGCTTTAACTTCCATTAGAAAGCATTGAATCAATTCAGTGCTTAATTGCAATAAAAGTTAATTCAAAGCTTCGCACAAATTATGCGATTCTTAAACTCATTAATCGGTTAATGACTTAAAACTAATTCAAATATCAATTTAATATCGATTTACCGCCGAATGTCTTTTGGTCTCATTCTTGTCGGTAGAGATCAATTCAATGGCTCTTCTAATCTCAAAATCGACGAAATTCGGTGTAACTGAACCCGAATTGATGGCGATTTTGCCGACAGCACAGGCCGACAGGTCCAGGAGCTCCATATCCGAGAAGTTGTGATTCAAATTACGCAAATGGTTGGCAAACGGCGCGCATATGACTGGTTTGGTCTTATCGACGAGTGAGGCCATGGAGTCGAGAAGAATGCACATCAAGACTATCCCGGCTTTGATGTCATTGGCGTTGTTGGCACCGGAGCCCAGCATTAGGTCGAAGATCTTAGTGATGGAGAGGTCGTAGAAGGCCTTCATCTCCTCATCACTCACTTCAGACATGTCTTGATTGATGTATTGCCGCAAACAATGGATGGCTTTCTTGCGCCGCAACTCATCTCTGGACCGCAATTCAGTCAAAGCGTTGCCGATAATCGACTCAAACGCACAGTCGGTATATGAGTCCAGTTTCTCGAGTCTGACCACCGGTAGACCGCTCTTCGACATTGTCTTCGCAATCAATCGATTCAATCGATTCTATTGTTTTAGTTTTGAATTATTGTTGGATTTATATTAAAATACATTTTGTTTACAAA
>JAQIYC010000754.1:0-11674 GCA_034699545.1 Porobelba spinosa | reverse complement strand
ATTCAAAGCGTTTAATCTTAAAAAATGTTTTAATTTTTAATTTACCTAGATAATTTATTAATTTTGTGTTTTATTGTCAGTTATATAAAGACATGTTAAAAATTTTATATTATTGGAGAAATAGGTTGTACACCCTGTACTCTTTGCACAGCTTTGATAAAAAAAACTCAAAACAGTTCTACCTTTTGGCTAATGATTGCTTTTATAGCGTATATTCGCAACAATTCTTTGCAATTTGTGGCTATTTCTGTATTTCTAGTCTAGAATTTATTTTTAATAGTTATCTAATCATTATTTTCGAGTTTTCACTTTTACTTATATTTCTATTTTGAAAATCTTGTTTGAGTTTTAAAAAATGCATTTAATGAATTGATTTGATTTATTTACTAAATTAATATTTGAACTAGGATATGTGGGTGTGTATAGACATTGTGTTGTTGTGTGGGCCGGGAACAAATTTAGATTTTTAAATGCTTAAGAAGGAATTTTTCGGACTGTCGATCCAATCTTTTTTTGGATTACATATTCTTTTAAAATCTTTTAAATTCTGATTTACTATGAATTTCTGACTAACGATTCAATGTTAAAATATATTTATTCGGTTAAACATGATTTGAATCTTAATTTATGTTATCTTTAAAAGATTGAAAAGAGATAGAATATAGAGATAGAAAAAAGATATCAAATTTTAATGAAATAAATGATAATTTTGCTAGTTAATATTCTCGAGCTATTAATATTTGCTTTATTTAATCACAAAGCGTTACTATTATTGGTGACCCAATCACCCGGTTATTGATATGAGAGATTAGATGAATTTTAAAATTTGAATTTTCATTGCTTTCCAATGTATGTCAGTTTTATTTGAATCGCAATAATGAGATCTTTAATATTCAGTTAATCGCTGTTTAGATGTTTAGAATGCATTTGAATTGTTTGACAATTATTATTCACAAAATTGAGCGAAGAGTTAATTCTCAAAACTAACGCCAAATTATGTGATTATATGTTCTTCACATTTGAATTCAGTCTTTGAAATCTAGTTATTCTTTTCGAGTGAACTTCAAATGCATTTAAATTATGAAAAACAAAAATTGGATTCGGAATACCTCAGGTATTATACCTGTACATAAATAGGAATAAAATTGAAATAAATATTATTTTTATTTATGTTCGTCTACTAAATGGATGGGAACTAAGGGGTTGTTCGACCGAACAGAGAGATTAAGGTTAATCGTTAACCTTAACTGAAATACAGTCGAAATTATTTATACAACGAATACTACTTCCAAACACAGAGCAACTGATGGATTACTTAATTACTTTTCAATCTTGCATTGATTGACTAATTGAAACTATTTTAATCAATTATTTCCAATACTTATGCTGTGCTCATGAACTCTTCAATCTATTCAATAAATATTCGTTGAAATTCTAAACATTTTATCTTAGAATAAAAAATATAATTAAAAATCAAAATTATAGATAATTTCACACTTAAAGCAAAATTTTAATCTATTAAATAACTTCGTAGACTAGATATAACACTATTTGCTTTCATACTATGTTTAAGATTTAGTTAAGCGATTATTTATTTATTTATGTAATGTTTCAGTTGATTAACGTAAGTGTTTTATATTTTCAAGTTATTTTCAACTTAAAAAAAATTAGGAAATTCTCAAAATTATATCTTTTCCGCGATTTTTCGGTTATATTCTTGTGTGACGTCTCAGTAAATGTTATTTTAGTTTTAGTCACAAGTATTGAGTTTTTAATTAATTTTTGTATAAATGTTAAATAGAAATAGTTATTAGATTTTAATTTGTTTTATTCAATGTTCACTTTAATTAACGAATTAATCGATTTTTGTTTTAATTATTAAATATGTTATTAAACACGAAAATAGTTGAATGTATTTTTGCATCCATTCTCCAAACGCCACAAAATCCAAACAAATGTCTAATAAATGCTCTTCTCTTCGATAGGGAAGAGATTATTATCGAAACGATTTGAAAATAAACTCTAAGTAAATAAAATTTTATGAAACATTCGAAAAGACAAAAATTTATGTTAAATAAATAGAAACGAAATATTTATTAGAATTGTCGATCAAATCTCGACATTTAAATGTGTCTATCATTTTGACTTCAATAGATCTGATTCTAAAAATATGTTTACGTGTAATACATAATAAAAATGAAGTTTTGCTTTTTATTTAATGCGATTGCAAATTATAATTGCTAATCTAATTAAAACAAACATGTTTTAAATCTATGATTATTATTGTTGTTATTATATTTAGTAAATTGTTATTTGTTTTAGCCTTTAATTAATTATTCGTTTGAAATGAGCTCTTTTGGTGCCATAGAATCACTTAATCTATAAAAATAATTGACTAAATGACTGAACAATTTATATGAACACAATCTGTAAAATCTTTCGCACCTTTTGTAACATTATTTGACTTAACAGAACTGAATATAGTATGTAATCCAAAGTTTATATAACGTTTACGCAAACAATGGTTTCGGGAATAAACACAAAACTTCTTATTTAGGTTTAGAATAATTACTTTAGGTTTGAATTGAGATCTGAAATAGTAAAGAGTTATTATAATATAGAGTTTATTTATGTAATAAATATTTGTTAAATTTGATATTAAATACTAATAAAATGCATTAAAATTTGCAGTATTTCCTATTCTGTGTGACGATGTGCGTCGCCTGTGGAGCCTCACTCTTCTGGGCCGTTCAGAATGAGTCGACTGTAAGTGTTCGCTATTTTAATATTTTTGTTGAATTTTAATTTTAGTTCAACTTATTTAGTCACTTAACTCGACGTCTCTCGCAATCTAATCGTTTTCTCTTAAATGTTATAATTTTTAGTCAAAACAAACGAGAATTTAATGATTTTACCGAATATTTGTTGTTATTCTTAAATTCTGGTTTCACTCAAACCCTTTATAGCTCTAAAACAAGGAATGTTCAAGGTTTGTCATGTCAGGGGGTTTAGGGGCAGGAAACTGGTTGATTTATTTAATCTTTTGCATGGAGTAATCTAGACTAAGGTTTTTAAAGTTGTTATTTTGCATAAAATGTATTTTAAACACTATTTTTTATTTTTCTTCTAAATTAGTGTTAAATTTAACCACAATTTAGCCATAAGTTAAGTCGTTTTAAGGGGAATTGGCCTAAAAAATTTGCCGCTGGTTTCGGAGGTCAGCAAATTTTTAAGGAGATCTGATTTATTTGGAGGGGGGTATTTTGATAAAATTGTTATGTTTGGGGTATTTTTTCTACCTCCTCTTCCTTGCACACCCATATTTTAAATCAAAAACTATATTTTCATTGCATTTTTACTTCAAAACTAAGCATTCATTTTATTCCTATATTTACTTATATTTTGTTCTGCAATATGTGTTTAAAAATTTATATTTGAATTTATTTTTCTCTCTTTTCATCTCCACTTCACGAGTTGTGAGACTAAAAATAAATAATCGAAACGTACTTTGAATTTATCACAAATTCAATCTGTTTTTTGTATTGTCGGAAGATTTTTATATTTAATTTCAGACAAATTTTATTTAAAATCTAATTAAATGAAAAATTCTTAATTATTTTTAACAGAATTGCTTTTTTCTATTTCCTGGATCACTACAGTCTCCTATTTGTCTGGAATTTAATTTTTTGTCGTTAAAAAAGCTGAATTTTTGCCACTTTTAACAATTACTAATTTTTTTCGCTTACAATTTCAAATAACTTTTTATTTAGTTTTGAAATTCTCATGAGATATAAATCATTTGAAATATTTCCAATCACTTATTCACACACTTTTGTTAAATTGAAATTTGAAAAAAGTTTTTCATTATTTGAAACAAAAATTAGATTTTTTTTTACAAACATCTGTTAATTGATAGGTATTTAGAAATACAATGAATTAATTGAAAAACTATAAAAAAAACAGCAATTGTTTGGAAAAGAGTTAAAAAAAAGTGTGTAAACGAGTGAAAAGTGAAGCAAATACTGAAACCATTAAATGAATTAATGAACTGTTGGTTACGTCAGGTGCGGGAGAAGATCAAACGCGATACACAGAAACTGATTCAAGTGAACTATGGCTTCGGGAACACGAATGCGACGGAAATGCTGGTCGACCGCATTCAACGTGACTTCGAATGTTGTGGCGCCGAAGGACCAGAGGATTGGCTCAACTCGAGCTACAATCGCGGCAACAAATCGGGTCAATCGGTTGAGCGCGGAATTGGCGTTTTTGCTGACCAGATATTTACGAATTACAAAATTCCGAACTCGTGTTGTCTGCCGTCGGCGCCCGACTGCGAGCAGCGGACGAAAGGCTTGCTCGACGTCTCTGCGGTGAGAGACCTGACGAGCTCTACCATCTATAAGACCGGATGTCTGGAGAAGTTCGAAGACTTTATCAAAATCAAGTGGCAATGGATTCTAATTACCGGCGCTATACTGATTGGCGTTCAGGTGTTTGCACTGATATTTGCGTGCGTTCTCTGTTGCGCTATATCCCGGGTCGGGGATAAGTAACAGTAGCTCTAAGTTATGTTTTTTTATTACAATTTTTTGGTTTATTATTATTTAATAATTAATATTATTTCCGAAACATTTTCTATGGAATCGCGAAAACTAAACACAATTTGTTTGTTGTCTTTAATTGATTACTATTTTGTGGAACAAAAGCACTGAAAATAATGTTCAGAAAATGAGAAATTCTCTCGGATTAGTCGATCGGACAGTTTGTCTAATTGAGTGTTGATTAGAATTCCTGCCAAACTTTGCTTATTTACTAAATACAAAACAAAAGACAACTTTTTCTTTTGCATAAGAATTGCAAACATTTTTCTACAAAAATAATATACACATTAAAACATTAAAACAAAAAGTTAAACAAATTTTCTATTCTATGACTAATAGTGAGTTTTACTATTCTGAGCCAACTATTAGTTGAATTCACATTCATTTCAACGATCATTGTCTGACAAACTCATCAAAACAAGAAAATAGAAAATATTTGTGTAATTAATGAGCTATAGACTGAACGAACAAGACTTGAGTTATATTTGTATATCACAAACAATACAAATGTATTCTGAATCGAAACAATTGCATAATTACGGAGCACTCGGATGTTGTCTGAACTGAACTCTTGTCTCTTTTCTCCTCCTCTTCTATACATATTATGTTAAACTCAAGAATCTAATTGAACTCAAATTAATTGAACAAATTGTTAAATTTGAACTCAATTTTGTTGTTCAGTTCAGACAATATTCATTGCATTATATTTAGTTAATATTTATTATTATATTAAATATTCTCTTAATTACTATTGTTTTTACACAAAAAACATTTAATGTGTTCTTAAATGATGTCTTTTCTAATTGTTTAGAATCTATTTATTTTGTGCCACAAATTATTTCAATAATTCTCGCGAAACACCACTAACTCATAAAACACTGTTTTTATGACATTTCTCAATCATGAAATTGTTTTTTAGTGCAATTATATATTAATTCAATTTATTGTGTATTTATCTCTTTATATATTGTTTCTCAACACACGACTCATACCATTCGCTTAAATTACTTTTTAAAATCATTGAAAAGTTTTTTTTTGTAAAAATATCAAATAATCTTCGATTGAATTGAAAGTATCTCTTCCTTTAAAAAATGAGAGGAATCTCACAATTATTTGGAAATTGTTAACAAATTATTTTATTTTTAGTTTAAATAATTTGATTGTGTGTTAATTGATTGAAATATTTGAACAAAAATTATCTCTTTTTTCCTAACCATTTGGAATATGTACTGTAGTTCTAATCAATACTAAAAATTGTTTAATTATATAATTATTTTTTGAATTAAAATTCTCACTAAGTCTTCAATAATTGTTTAATCAATTAATTTGCGAATCGATGAGATTTTCAATTTTAAAGTTGTTTTCCGCGCGAAAACATTTGCATAATATTTAAACAAATTGTCGAAACATTTTTGTGGATAAAAATAAGTTCAATACTGGTATTAAACAAATAAAACTGATTTTTCATACATTGTATGTATGAATGTATGAGAGAATTGTTTTTCGAAATAACTTATATATAAATCGATTGTATTTCTCGAATCTTAACTCTGTATTAATACGTGTTTTTTCGATACAAAAATACAAAACAAAAAATACATTAATTATATTTAAATGTGATATATTTGAATGTTATTGAAGGAAAAAACTATTATTGATATAAATATTTAGAGTAAATCTCATATACATTACATTCTCTTCTCTTTCTCTCTCTTTTATATAAATGGCATTAAATATATTGAATATATTGTTGAATATTATATACAATTGAATGGAAATTAAATGTGTTTTTAAAGGGTTTACCCAAAAAACTGTTTTTAATGTTCTTATTGTTTAGTTTTAATAATTTTAAAATAATTACTCAAAAACTCATTCAAAGCTCAACAAATCGATTGATTGTATAATTTGAATAACATTTTACTTCTATTCTTCGCTCAGAATCTGAACTAATCATTCATTGAATTTCATTGTATTTGTAATTTTCAAATTGTTATTTAAAATTATAATTAATTACTAAAAAACAAAACAAATTATATATAAAAATGCTTCTAATCATTAGATTTTTGATCATTTCTCGCATTTTATTATAAATTTATTATATTTTTAGGATTTAGTTCTTTTGATTCTTATGAATGAAAAATAATTTGAATTTTCTTTTGTAGTAAAAAGAAGTTTAAATTATTTATTATTATTTGACAACGAATTTAAAGGTTTGTTTGGAATTAATACCCGAATTCATGACATAATGTTATTTTAAAATAAGTGAATGTAATTTAATTGAATAAAATTCAAAACATAATAACTCTTTTTCAAAGTCTTCTTAATTTAATCAAAACAACAAAAGTATAGAATTTTTGATAAATTAATTTTAAAAATTTAGAGATTACGGTAATTCAGTTATCAATTAACCGCAAAATTATAAATAAAATTTTAATTAAAGTTAATTTTAAAATTTTGAATAATTTAAATTCTCACATAAAATGTCTTTTAATTCAAACAATAATTTGTTTTTATTATATTTTTTCTTCACATTTAATAAATTAATTTAAAGAGAATTAAAGAACAATTGATATAATATTTAAGTGATATTTACAATGAATTTAAGCAATAATCAACAAATTTGTCGTTTTGTTACTCTTTTAAGCAAATCATATCATATCTAAAGTTTAAGTTAAATTAAAAATGAATTCGATTTTGTTTAATGTGATAATCGGTTAATAAAATTGTGAAAATCCAATGTTTGAACCAATCGTTTGCTGATTCAGACTATAAGACAATTAAATTTCGCGTTTAATTGAGGCCAACATTCGGGTTAATAGTATATAACAAAGACATAAAAATAGTGTCAAATCTCTTATATAACAAATTTTTAAAAATCAAAATAAAAATTATTTGGTTTTCAACTAATTTTCGAATAAAATAGAAAACCAAAGCAAACAAAGAAATGAATGATTTTTTGTGATAATAATTGAAATAAATGTTTATATTAAACAACAATTAAGACAAATCGAATCAATCGAATAATTCAACTATTGATCACTTGATTTATTTCGCGCATCAGTTCGTCGTCTTCGTCATCGATGGCGTCGTTTGAGTCCATATTATGATTGGATTCGCCCTCAAGAAAGTCAAAGTCATCCAAATCCGTGTCAATCGATTTGATTCGATGCTTATGGTTAGCGTCGGTCGAAGTGACGGCATTTGACGACTCATTCGATTCACTTTCACTTGAGTTCACAGTTTGTTCACAATTGACGACAATATTCTGATTCGACATATCTTTTGATTCAGTCTTTTGTTGTACTTTAAGCGAAGCGATGGCCGTCGGACCCGATCTTCGGATCTTAACAACAGCTGTGTTTGGATCAGAAGCCGACCGCTTCGTCCCTCTCGGCTCTTGATTTTCTTTGAGTCGATTCTTCAATTCGTTAGTTTCGGACTTCTTCGCCGATTCTTCGCGTTCGCGTCGAATTTGATCCAAAGTTTTTATACCGAAATCTGTCGGACATTCGGGCGAAATATTGACCGAATTGTGAACGGAAGCGGTCGTCAACTCGAAGTCATTGTGTTTTTGTCGCTTAATCTTAATCCTCAAGTCTTTGTTGCTCTTCATCTGTTGCTGTCCTTTCAGTTGAGACTCATTTTTGGCAAAACTGTCGAAACAGTGATTGTTGTCGTCGGCGCCCGAATCGTCGTTATCACTGTTGAAGACCTTTTCCATTCGGATTTGTTCTAAAGTTTTTATCCCATAATTAGCGCCACTATTGTAGCCATTACTCGCATTCGACTCATAATAGGTCTGACTTCGGGAGCTTTGATCGACATTCCTATCGCTCTCATTGTCTGACTCTTCGTCGCAATCGTTGAGTGATATAGAAATCGGTTCGATATTAATGTTGTGATTAGTGGTCGAGTCGTTAAATGCGGACAAACTCTGGTTCAGATAATCCGAATCATCGAAGAGTCGTATTTTGGAACAGTTGGTCGACTCGTCCCCTCTTTTCGCTGTATTTTGATTCAAATTATTTGCATTTGTGTTAACATTAATGGCATTTCCATTCGACGCGATATTCGGGTTATTATTATTCGTCTCATTATTATCGGTCGAAACGTTGGCCGAAAGGACGGGTAGAATAACGCCGTCAGCGCTCGTCTGTTCCTCATCTAAGGCCATGAGTCGGGGCTTCTTATGCAGGAAAACGCAGTGGGGTTTACGGCACCCGATTGGCTGCGTCTCAAACCAGCACTGGATGGACGAGCGGTTGATTCGGGACTCCATATGCCTGTACTTGCAAACGGACGGCCGAAGACACTGTCCGTCCCGCCAGTGCGTGCACGTGATCTCTGAGCCCAGGGCTGACTGACAGTGCCTGTACTCGCAGTCATCGCCCTATCGGTGCCAACCATTCGATTCATACAAAATTAAATTCAATTCAATTCAAATATTGAAAATATTTTAAATTAAATCTAATTTATATAAAACTCATTAATATTTTAACACTAATTGCCGTCAAATTAATAGCAATTAATATAAAAATATTTCAATTAATTGTATTTCAAATATAATTAAAATAGAATTAAATCAAAAAATAGTTAAATTGTGCCAAACCTTAGTACAGGTCGAGTAGTAGTAATAATAGCAATCGTTATCACTCTTTGACATTGTTTTCGAATCAATTTTTTGTTTAAATTATAACTCAATTTAATTTCAAATAATTAATTGCAATTAAAATTAATTTAATTAAAAATTAATTTCTTATCAAATGTTTGGTTTGTATTCAACAAAACTGTTTAATAATAATAAACGCAAACAAATAATATTAAACTGGAATAAAGTGTCGGTTCCTTCGCGTCATCTATGAGTTAAGAACTAAACTATTTGTTGTATGAATCCAATGCATACAAACTTTTGTCAGATGTTTTGTAATTTGTTCTTACAATTTAGCAAGGTTAGAATTTATTTTAATAATCAGGCAATTTGTAAAAATTAATTATAAAACAATAATTATAGTTTTAATTTATGTTTTATTTAAAAAACTGTTTTAATAAGTATTTAACTAATCATTTCATAAGTTCAAAGTTGTTTAAAAGTTTGAAATTTTTATATTACAGTAATATTACAAAAAATATAATTAATTGATTATATTATTAATAATTAATATTATTAAAAGCAATTATTGTTTTTATGCTTATAATTATGTTCTTCAACCAAATCAGTCCTAATTAATAGTTTTGACAGTTTTGAGCAAAAGTTGATTTTTATTTAATCTGAAGAATAAATCTTTTTTTCATTTGTTTAAACATTAAATCAATTAGTAAATGGAGTGAAAGGTAGGGAAAGGTAAGGAAAGGTAGGGAAAGGTAGGGAAAGGTAGGAAAAAGTATGAAACGGATGTCAGATTTGAATATCGTAGTAGATTTGAATGCCCGTGTGAACCAATGTCTGGTCGGATGTGATTCGAAGACTGGGATTGGGTTCGAGAAGTGCGTCAATCAGTTTTGTCACATCTATCGATAGTCTGTCCTTAACCGCCGAATGAAACCGGTATTCCCTTTCGCGCTGTTTCCTCACGTGAACCAGAGTGTTGTTGACGGCTGTCTGGGTATCGAAAGGTCGGTCGAAGTTAAGCATTTCGAAGAGACAGACGCCCATAGAGTACATGTCGGCGGCCTTGGCGTCGTACGGCCAGATTTTGGCCTTCTCGTGCACTTCCGGTGCCATATAGGCCGGATGGCCACAACTGGTGTCTCTCTTGATGTCTCCGCTCTTATCGGTCGAAAGGGTCGAAAAGCCAAAGTCCGAGAGTTTTGCGTCGAAGTCGGCGTTGAGTAGAAAGTTGTCTAATTTGATGTCCCGGTGCGCGACGTTCTTCTGGTGACAATAGCTGAGAGCACTTAAGATTTGTGTAAACCATATCTTCGCTCTTCTCTCTTCGAACGGCTTTTTCTCTTTTTGTAGTAATATATAAATACTTCCATTAATACAATAATCCATAAAAATAAAGACCGTTTTGCGTGTCTTAATCAAGTCGTGAACTCTGACTACGTTTGGGTGCATTATCTTCTTCAGCACTTTTAGCTCCAATCGCATACACTTTTTCTTCCATTTCTCGGGAACTAAATCAGTGACTATTCGTTTACAGGCCATCACTTTCGACGGAAACATTCTATCATTGCGTGCCTTATAAACCTTAGCGAAGTTTCCCTCTCCTATCAACGTCTCAAGACTATACCCTTTGATGGTGAGCGCCGGCGGACATAACGGTTCGTTTTCAGCACACATTTTCACTGCTTTTTCGATATTTTTATATAAAATTTAAATTTACTTAATATCACAATTGAAACGCTATTTTGATTATTTGAATGCTTTTTCCAAATAATTATATTAATATATCTGAAGCGCGAGTGATATCAATGTTGTTAAGACTTTTAAACCTTAAGTTCAGTATTTTGTTAATTTAAAGTTATACTAAATTCAGATTATAAATGACAATAAAGCGCCAAAGGCGTAAAAATGGCGTAAATTTAATCAAGTTAACGGGAAACCTGGTTTAAATCCAGTTAAGTTATCTTAATTTAATCTAATCCGGTTAAATCGGCTTTAATTGCGGTTTCCGGAAACAAAATAGCTTTGATTTTACTATTAATCTAACAATTTTGAGGTAAAAAATTTAAGCTAACCACCTTGATTCTTTATGATTTTTGTAAAAAGTTTGTCAGTTGCCCCCTCTCAACCCCCATATCCTAACCAACCTTAGCCAACCCCCTGCTAGACGTGAACACAAATCTCATTGATTGCCAACACATGTCTTGTCATAATTGATATATGAAGTGATTTCTAATGAAGAAACTGTAAATAATTACTTAATAATGGATTAAATTAATTACTTAAATGTTTTAAACAGAATAATTGATTTAAATCTAGAAAATAGCCATTAAGTGATGAGATTTTGGAATTGACTCTTGGAATTGATCAATGTTATTGCTTATTTTATACAGTGAGAATTATAAGTCACGAAAATATTTCGGAATGTAGTTAGTGGTGAGTGAGACTGGAAATTGGAGTCAAC
>JAQIYC010000753.1:0-11676 GCA_034699545.1 Porobelba spinosa | reverse complement strand
GTGGGGAATGCAATGGATGGGTACGGGTGGGGAATGCAATGGATGGGTACGGGTGGGGAATGCAATGGATGGGTACGGGTGGGGAATGCAATGGATGGGTACGAGTGGGGAATGCAATGGATGGATGCAATACTCACTGGTTCTCAATCATGCGCTGACACACCTTAGCCATAGTGCCCAACGTTTCAGTCGTGTTCTCAATCGGCAAATCCTTATTGTTAGTGACGAAGAGAGAGGTCGAGTCGGACAACACCTTCAACATAGGGGTCGCGTGTGCGTAGAAAAGGGACATTCGATTCGCCACTTCATTAGATATGTTGACATTGTTTTCGGTGAAAATCGAATTTTCCTGATTTGCGATTCGAAGTCGACTGACTGTACGTCTATAGTAACTAAAGTCGTTTTGAATGGAAGGGTTAGTCATCTTGAGATCGTCGAACTTCAACACAAAATCTAATATTTCGGCGAATTGTTTAACCAATGCCTGCTGTGTCTCCAAGTGCTGGCGCGGACTCATCGACCCGGAGCACAGGGCGCTCAACAGTTTCGGCACACAGTCTTCTATACAATCAAAACATTAAAAAATAGTATTGTTTTGTCATTAGCTTTGATTGAAAGGGAAAACAACTTTTGAAAACAAAGTCAATTCGAATGAAAAGAAAACCCTAAAAGAGTTCATTGAAATCAAAAACTTGAAAAAGAGTAGACTTTTGTCTCAAATATTGTGAGTCATAAACAGCGGATGACATAAGTAAAACAAAACACAATCCAAACCTAATTTAAGCGAAAATTCGTAGAAATGCTTGAGTTTGTTAACGAGTGGCAGAACTGAATCCCAGGCTTTGATCTGCAGTTCTTCGTTCAAAGGATTTCCGATTGCCTTCAAAATGAAAAATACGATTAATTATTATCACAAAAAACATTCACTAATTGTTTAAGTGATTTATTATAACTTATTTAAAGGGAAAACAACTGAAAAATAATTGATTTAATTATTTAAATAAAACTTTTCTATACTTTTAGTTTTCAAAACTATTTAGCGAATTAATGAAGCGATTCGTTGGCTTTTAGTTTACATTTCCTAAAATTATTTCCAATTTTTTTAAACATAAAAAAGTTTTTAATCAAAGGTTCAAAACATTTTAGAAAAAAAGAAACAATTAATTTGAATCAAATGCAACGCAACAAAGCACTGGTATGTGCTGTTCGGTCAGGTATGGCAGTTGTGGTCATTACTCCAGACAACAAATTATTATTTTAGCGAAACATTAATTTATTTTATAAGTCAATTAAGTCTAATCTTTTTGTCATTAATATAGTCTTTAATTGACTTAAAATAAGAGAAAATTCTTTTAAATTATGTTTTAATGTATTTAATAAATTGAAGTTTTATTCAAATGCTGTAAAACACATCACTCTATTAAATACTAATTTGAATTAAATTATAAATAATAATAAACTTTTCAAAAATATAATATAAATTCGTTAATCGATTGAAGCGATGCATAGAAACAGATATTAAAAGATAAAAAGGTATTCAAAATAAAACTAAATTAATAACAATTATAACCAAAAAAGGATTTTATATAAAAAGAGATTTAGTTGTCATTCAAACTAATCGCTTGAATAGCCTTCAAATCAATTGGAAATATCGAAAAACAAATCTCAGCAGAGATTCAGTGTTTGTCGTAAAACAAGACTTCAATTACAGACAAAACATTGAATACATGTTTTCATATGAATCGAAACAAATCGACAAAAATTCAATTAAACTCTAAATACAACTATAGATCGGAAAATGTATTGAAAACATCGAAATAGAAACAAATGTTTGGATTGAATGGATTGGAGGGAATGTCGTGTTGTGTCGTGTTTGGTATACTTGTCTGATCTCAGTTCCGGCGCCTTTGTATGTCTGCAATTCAATTAAGATATCGTTCGCTTCGAGTAAAACACATTCGACTAAAATATAGACATCTTTTTCCGTATCCGTCGGTCGAGCGTCTGAACCAAACATTCAATTAGTCTTTGATTTGAATTCAATTGATATTCTGTTCGGACTTACTCTCAAAGTCGACGAAAACGTCATATTTCGGTGTCTCGTCTCGCGATAGTAATCGCAATAAATTACCCATTTTTTGCACAATTACTCGATTTAATACTCAATTCAATTGCGATTTACAATAATTAAAACAATTTCTCATTTATTAACTGTAATTAGAAATTAATTTATTTGTAATTCAATCACAAAATATGCATAAAAAGGCGTTAAAAATATAAACACTTTTTAATAACATTTGTGCTCTTTATTAGACGTTGTGTTCATTTGATTTATTAGTATTTAATTAAATTATTTTTTCCATTAATTAATTGAATATAAAAAATGATTAAAACATTTAAAACGATTCGATGTTTTCGTGTGTTTTCACAACAAATACAGAAAACAAATGAATATTTTGACGAAAATTTCGATTTGTTTTTCACAACATTTCTGAACCGAAAAACTATTTTAAAAAACAAATAATTGTTTTTATGTCGAAAAAAGGCAAAACAAAACACAATTAAAAAATGAGTTTTCGTTAATTGAAAATCAGATTAAAAGCAATGATTGGAATAAAAGTTCGGTTTTTGTCGTTTTTATCGACACTTTTCACTCGAAAACTATTTTCATTGAATTTAATGCTATTTTTCGTCTCAACGACAATACATATGATATGATTCATAAATATTAAATAAAAATCAATTTTCGTATAAAAACAAATCCAAAAATCAATTGCTTTTTGTTTCACATTATTTATGTTTTTATTTTACACACAATTTGATTGCATTTCGAAAAAGTTTTGTTAAGTTTTTGTTTAAACGTTTACTTAATTTATAGATTGGTTTGAATCCGAAAATCAATTCAAATCACAATTTGATTGAAATTAAGTAAAAATTGAGTTATTTTTCACAATTGATAGCAATGTTAGACTAATTGGGAAATGAACTCAATTTCCAGTCATTCAGTCATTCAG
Organism: Porobelba spinosa; assembly: GCA_034699545.1. Lineage (NCBI taxonomy): Eukaryota > Metazoa > Arthropoda > Arachnida > Sarcoptiformes > Damaeidae > Porobelba > Porobelba spinosa. Next base: position 8,662 of record JAQIYC010000753.1, on the reverse strand, counting down.
TCTCTCTATGACTCATATAATCCGTAATCCAATCAAAAGCTTCGTTCGATTTGGCGCTAAATTCGAATTTCGAAGCATTAGTCGAAATCGGAATTCAATTCCAATTCTTATCAAAAGTTTTTGTTTTCATTCGAATCAATCGAATCGACAAAAAGAGTTGAAATTAATTCGAGTTTTTGTATTAAATTGAATTGAATTTAGTTTTAATCGAATTTATTAAACAATTGATTAAATAGTGGTTTCAATGCAATCAGAAAATAGTGATTCGAATCGAGAGATGAGTTCTTCGGCGAAGTGTTCGTCGAAAAGACAATTCGATTCGAGTTTAGAACAAATCGAATGTAATTCGAGTTTAAAGACAAACCAATTGTTCGGAACTGAGAGACAAGTGTTGAACGACTTGATAGCGAAAGTCGAACACAATTTCGACTTAAGGGCCAAATGTGCCGAAAGTCGACCTAAAGTCGAATCATCGCTAACTCGAAAAGTGATGACTTATTCGAATTCAGAGTATTTCCAAAATCTATTGCAAAAACTGCCGATAAATCCACTCATTGTTCGACAATTGGTTCCGAACTCTGCGTTCGACTCAACAAAACATAAATTCAATCCAAAGAACGCTTTCGTCGCTAAAGACCGACAATCGGTTCCATCGGTTCCCGACTTTGAAGTCAAGGCTAACTCCGAATGCGTTCTGAAGACCAAAGTCTGTCAAACGGTTCCAAACCTTCAGATCTTCGACTCAACCGAAAATAATGACCGAAACAGACATCGAATTAATGAAAACATCGATAAAGCGATTGATCGCAACTTTGAAGACATTGAAGCGCTTCCAGACCTCAAACTCAAATCTGAAGACATTGTTCGTAAAAATATGATTCAATCGATTGAAGACATTCTCGAAAACAAACGACAATTCGACGAAAGCGTGAATTCGATGGAAGAGACGCTAACTCTGAGAACAGTCGGCGAAGACAACCGAATAGTTCCGGACATTGAAAGCAGTGATCGATTGGTTGATGACATCGAAGACATCGAAATGTTTGCGATTGACTGCAAATCGAAGACAAACGACAAACCATTCAAAACCGGAAACGACTTCAACGAAGAACTAAGTGATGAACAAAACGACGATTTATTGACCGGAGAGTCAGTTGTGCCGCAAATGTCGGTCCAATCGATGCCTTCGAAACACAACTCTTCGGACGAATCAGTCGGGAGTCAGACGTCTCATGAATCGGAAGACTCGACCGAAGACTCGTTGGATGAGTCGAACGAAGACAAGTCTAATCCGTTTGTCGTTATCTATGGTTTGGAACCGATTAGAGTTCAGAAATTCAAGAAAATTCCGCTTAAAGTCGGTCTAAATCGACATAAGAAGGGATTGGCTTTACATAGAATTGTCAAAAAATAAACTCAATTTTCGATTTAATAGTTTATTAATTATTTTCTTTGTATTAACTGTTTATTTCAACAAATATTTAAACATTTATTTAGTATTTATTTAACCATTCGTTCAGTTTTAAGGCCTTTCTATTCATTCGTTAAAAATTGAAATTATCTTAAATGTAATAATTGTTTAGCAAAAACTTGAATATATTTTAATTATCTTTAAATTACGGTAAATAAAACCTAATTTATGTAAAAAAGGAAAAAATATTGTATTTAAATATTCTTTAATTGTTTTCAAAATAAATAATAAAAATAAGAAATTGATAAACAGTTTAATTGATTTCCTAAGCAATAGATTTTGTTTAAATTGTTGTTCGAATAGAAATTAATTGAATTGTTGACTAAATTGGGAAAAATATAAGTTATATATAAAGAGATTGTATAACAAGAGATGTCGAAAGCGGTGGAGAGATGGAGAGAAACCTTCAATAAAGTAATATTCGCTTTTCAATCGAATTGCGACAAATCGGACAAATGGACATCCGGTCGCCGCACATCTGACAGGCGCCGTGACCGCACAGGAAGATCATGTCTGGCAACGAGAGCACAATATATTGTTATTTACGTCGAAATTGAGATTTATGGCTAAAACTGAAATCCAATACTTTTTTCTATTAAAAATATTTTCTAATTTTATACCAAAAAAGTATTAAATTTAAAATAAAGATTAATATGTTTTGAGAGGAGAGCGAGCATTGACTTACTTTTAATGCGATCCAAGCAAACCGGACACATAGTCTGTGCGAACAGAATAAACAAATTAATAAAAATCAATATTTTTGGTCGAATATCGAAAAACTTATATAAGACTTATTGTCAAAAAGCTATGACTTGTAATTGATTCGATAAAATGCAACAATAAATCAGTCGTTTTTGTCGCACCTGTTCTTTAATGTCTTGTAGTTGTTGTTGGAGTTTCTGAATGTCATTATTAGACACATCTCGGGCGCCGTTATTCATCAGAGTTCCACAGATGGGAACAGTTGTGTTGAGTTGTGGCGGCGGCGGAGGCGCTGAAGGTTTGAGAGTATAAGTCATTCATTAGAGTAGAGTTCGAAAACTTTTGCACAAAAATTGATTAAAATTCATGAGTCGAGTCATGACATACCTATTCCTCCACAACAGACAATGAATGGTATGACTGGATATTGACACCAAAAGAGAGGAACCAATGAATACAAATAGAAATAAATATATTTTTGTTATAAGAAAACGAAAGAAAAAATCAATTGTTTGTATAATAAGTAAAAAGAATAAGAGAATCGATACAAACCCTGATCTATATTGGCTCGACATTGAACGCACTTCACAGCACCGAAAGGAAAGGCAGTATAAGAATGAGTTAATCAAATTCGTTGAAATATTGCGATCAAAGTATATATAAATACAATTTTTAAAAATGTAAATAAAAAATATTTTCTTAAAAAATAATATAAAAGTTTACTTTTTTCATAAGAGGCGCACATCCCTCACAAGCGCACAGATGGTTGCAGGGCTGTCGGCAAAGCAATTGTTTCGGGAATTGATTCAAATCTAATATAATTTGACTAAAACTATCCAAACCTTGAATAAAATGCTGGACTTCTTGTCGGAACAAACCAGACATTCTTCGATCTGAAAACAAAAATCAATTTAAAACACAATTCAAAACAAAAATATCGAATAAATAGTTAAAATTTCTCACTTTATTCCTCGACTGAACCACTTCTTTACAAATTAGACACTTTTTGACTCTGAAATGATATGAATTTGTTTTATAAGACTTATGTTTCACTAGTTTTCTATTAGATTAAGCACTGATCGAATTGAATAAAAATTCGTTTATAAAATAGAGTATAAATTAGATGACAAACAAATATATTTCGTTAGTCTTATCGTTAATTCTTTCAAAGCCTAAATAATTTATTTTTATGTCACATCAGTTCGAATCGTTTGGGAAATTAATTTTCGTAACAATTATTTCAATGAATTTTTATATAATAACACAAAAAATATTTATTGTATAGCTTTCGAAACGACATTTAAAATTTGCAGTTCAGTCAGCTTTTAATCAATAAATTAATCTTAAAAACAAGGGCTAAATCGAGGCTAAGACTAGACTTAAACCTTTTCTTTATTTAATCGAATCACAGTTTATTAGAATAACTAAAACTTGTTTTAGTTAAACATATATTCGATGAAAATTTGTTTGAAATGAATTAAAGCAATTCTACGCGCCTGACATGCCTTTTGAATTGGTTTCTAATTAAAAGTTTTGTACAGGTATATCGACTTTCTAGCATAAATTTATTGTTCAAATTATACTGTACTTTAATATATGATTAAACAAACACATTGTTTTCAAATAAAAATTCGAAAACTATAAATGGTTAATCCAACGCATAACATATAAAATTTATCCTGCTTAGAAATAAAAATTTAGCTTAAATGTTGTTGAAGTGAGCATTTGATGTTTAAAGTTTAATATTTAGGCTAAATTTTGGTTAAATTTTAAAATAATAAAAATATAATTAATTTTATTGTATTTTCAATATATATTTATCAATAAATTTAAGTATAATAGGCTTATCAATAACTTATAGGTTTTAACAATTTTAAAAATAAAATCAATTGTTTTTAAATTAATTGCACAATTTGTGTAGAAGAGCTATATATTTGTTTAACATTTAGTCTAAATTTGTGCTAAAATTTAACTCTAAATTTAAGTTTAAAAGAAGACAATATCTAACTTTCCCAATCCGTTACATAGGATTCAACTCAATTATCATAACTTATAAACAAAAACATCAAAGCTTATAGATTTTTGCTCTAAATGTAGAAATATAACACCGATGTATTTTAAAGTTAATATTAAATAACATTGTTTTACTATTTTCAATACAAGCGCGCAAAGGCACGGGAAGGAAAGGCACATTTTCAGCGCTGGCAAATCTGTAAATTTCAATAATCTAAAGAAATTAAAGCCAAAAAGGAAGTCAAACGTATTGTATAGCAGAATATTCAAGATTTTATCAAAAATTATAATGAATTTTATACTTAATTTTTGACTTAAGTTGATATTATTTATAGCTCTTATCTAATTAATTATAATTAATTTAATAGATTTAATCTCAGACTCTAATGAAGTCTAATGAGCAGTTCTAATGAAATATTAATTTATATTTCAATATTAAAAAAATATTAATTAAACAAAAGTTTGTCATAATTTGATTCTTTGCTTCAGAAGTATTATCGACTAATTATATTGTTTCAGAAGTTAGTTATTAATAGAATTCTCATTATATTCTGTTTAACTCCAAATGATTTCTAAACTTTCAAATCAAAAGTAAAATTAAATTCTTATTTGTTTTGATTCTTAATAAATGGAAATCGAGAATAAATTTTCGAATCAAACGTTTGACTAAAATAAGTGTTTCATTCGTTTAATTTTAAAGTTAATTCTAAACAAAAAACAGAGAAAAGCAGTTAAATCGGAATAAAATAAAAAGAGAAAAGTTCGAGCACTGGCTTCCCATTTGACTACAGGCGCAGAGAATAAATATACTGTTTGTGCGAATTGATTGCAAAGATAGAGATGGAAGAGAGAGATGAGATGAGAAGTGCTATTATTTAGAGTCGACTTCTAACGGCATATATAATGCAATGCAATGAACGAACGATATTATAATGATTTTGTTTGAGATTCCAATAGAAGAGCAGAAGAGCACTGACAGAGGGCTTAGAGGAGGAGAAGAGAGGGGTTTATAAATAGACTTTTAGACTAAATATTACTCTAATATAACATCTTCTCTACAAATAGTTTCTTGACTTTTATAGAAATGATTAAAACAAAACTCGAATATGAGTTCGGATTAAGAACTCGAGAGGAGAGGATATGACATACCGGGGCGCACATATGGAACACGTCGCCACATGACCTTAAACGCAGACAATATTGACATTAGTTCAGGATTTGACCGCAAAAGTCAACACAACAATAAGTCAACACTTACCGCACGGACCGAACAGAGTATCCCTTTTGTTGTCGGAACAAACCATACATTCCTCTAGAGTTTCCTGTTCTGTCTGAGAGCTAACCGAGACTGGAGAGGCTGGCGGTTGACCACCACTACAGTCATTAGAATCGATATTAATAGTGAATCACAAGAAAAGGCATAAAAAGCAATCTATTGATTGATTTCATACCAAAGCCTTTCTTTATGGCATTTATTCAGAGTATTGCAGAGATTAGGATCGGGACAGAGATCGAGAGGCGTTTGGTTTTTCTTATTCTTGATATTCAAATCCGCGCCGTTCGACACCAGAAAGCAGGCGATCGATGCACTGCTCTTTTTCTCTGAGCCCTGAGCTCCTAATCCCATCAAAAGCTAACCACAAATACGCAAAATAATTATATATAAAATTGAGTCAAAAAAGTCGATCGAAATTCAATTTTGTTTTAGGTCTGAGATTTAAAAAATTGAAAAAAAGCAAAAAACAATTTTTCTTGAATTAGAATAAATCTCTTTTCATAAATGGAATAATTAATCAAAATTCTTGTGTAAATAAAATTAAGCCCAAAGTCGAGAGTAAAGTAAAGTGTATGTCAAGAGAGTATGTGTCTGTGCTCTTAATGGTAGTAATGGTAGAAAATCTAATATTTAATGTAAACGTTAAGAGTTTGAGTCAAAGAGACTTAGAGAGAATGTATGGAAAGTGATTTATGTATTTGATATGCTATCAAGTGATACCTTTCCAACGTCTTGCATGTCCTGGAGTTGTCTTAACTGAGATAAGGTGTGATGTCTGAGAGCCTCGTGAAGTGGCGTATCTCCATCTTTATCCGCAATATTCAAATTGCATCCCTCGCGCACCAGTAGCTAAACAGAAAGGAAGAGCATATGTATAACAGCTTTAGCTAAAGTTATGTTCACTTTTATTATATAATCGAGGGCTGAGTCGAAGTTCGCTTTAAATGGAATGCAATTATGAGCCAAAAATAGTTTTCCACCAATTCTTGTGTAAACTTTTGGCTTTTGAAAAGTCATTCGCTTTTTGCGAATACATTATCTCTGATTGTCTCACAAAAACAAACAGTGATTACAGAAAAGGGATATTTTTGTTGTATATAATGGCTTTGATTAGAAAAAGTTAATTAAATGTTAACACAAACTCAAACATAATTTTTCGCTTAATTTGTACAAAAAATCAGATCTTTTCTCAAGAGTTCGATAAGAAAGGAAACGAATCGATCGATAAAATAGCTGTAAATGTAGGCCAATAGGGAAGGGAAGCGAATGGAATGGATTGGAATGATATGATGCTGAGAGAGGAAAGAGCGGAAAAAGCAGACATACATACCCTAACTATTTGCGTGTGTTGGCGCTCCACTGCGAGATGTAGTGGTGTTTGCAAATTAACATTTTGCAAATCCATATTAGCCTTTCCCTGTTGCACAAGCAGTTCGGCCACTTCGATGTGATTGTTGAGCGCCGACAGGTGCAGAGCTGTATAGCCGTCGTCCTTCTTCTCGTCCACAATCCAGGTTCGCACCAGTTTTGACAACAGGATTCGCATTGCGCTATCGATTCGATTGAGAGTTCATTAATTAGTAAAAATAACTCACATTTTATGTTAAATATTGCTATTTTTGACACTTTTCTTGCATTACTGTATATGTGTTCGCAATTATTTATATTAAATAAATATAGTATTAAATAAACATTTTCGATGACATCAAAACTAAAATATACTGTATTTTCAATAATATTAAGACATAGAGTTTGTATTGAATTCTTAAAAAATATAGTCAATAAAGTTTGACATTAAAAGATTTTCTATTTATTGCCAAATCGATTGTTCACTACAGTATAGAACCACTATTTAGTGCACTAAACAATTTCATACAATAAAGTTATTTCAGCGCTTAATGGTTTTTGTGTGAGATTAAGGGCTTTATGTTAATCAAATTTATTGAAAGTTTTTTAAATAAAAATAATTTGGCGTAAAAACTGTTTTAAGAAAACTTCATCTCCGGGTTTGATATGTACAGTAGTTATGAGAATTTGAGGCAAATTCTAATTCCTTAGAAGACCGCTCTCTCCCGAACATAATATACAGATTAATATTTTGCACTAAAAATACAATTAAGTTATAAAAGTAAAAAAAGGTTCTAATCTTTTGACGTGTGATTTGATTCACTGAATACATAAATCACTGCAAACAGAGTAGAGATAGAGTGCACTAAAAAAGAATTGTCTGTTCGGCACAAATCGCTATTATTATTATTGTAAAGAAAAATGATATTCCGGTGAATTGAAAAGGATATTAACAGAGAAGACAGTGTTTGCAGACGAGTATAATTGTTGTCAATTTTGAACTCAATATACAATTAATTCTCTAAACTGTCGATGCAGGCAAACTACATTTAAGGTATAGTGAACTGCAAACAGGGATTTAATGCATTTTAAGGCTATTTATTCTCTAATTAATTATCGCTCAAAACAATTAATGGCATTCATTGCCAAAAAAATTCAAAGCAAAGCTTTAGATATTAGATACTCTGCAATAAATATTATTGGACTCCAGAGAAGAATATTCTATAGAATATTATTTTAACCAAAATATTCTTTTATACTCAAGAATCACATAAAAGGGAAGATTGGAGTGAAAAAGAATAACTGAAACAATAAATCTGAGCCAAAGTGAATCATGACTTCAAATATATTTTACAATTTATGAAACATAAGGTTTAAAGTCTATTTGAAAACATTTCCGTATTTGTGAACTTAACCCGTAATGGAATTCAAAATCAATGCTCTTTCGGTCGGGTGTGGGGAGAGGGCAGACAAATGCGAAATATAGTTAATCTACTGTTCGTTTGGCTGCTTATATAGCGAGAGATGTCGACAACAAACGAATGGGGAATGTCTTCAGACAAATACATAACTATATAAAAACAACAAAAACACGTAATTATTTAATTAAAAGTTTATGCAATACAAACACAAAATAGTTGTGTCGTTGGGATAGTTGTGGAGCTGTAGAGATAGTAGGGCTGAGGATATGGCTTGAGATAGGGCTGAGGATAGAGCTGAAAGAGATGCCAACGACTATATAAGGGCTGCGAAGACAGCTCTGAACAGAAAAAGCTCGCAATTGGAAACATGAACTGACGAGGAGAGGGAGAGAGAGTGGAGACGACGAGAAGATATATAAAATGGCACAAACA
>JAQIYC010000752.1:0-11687 GCA_034699545.1 Porobelba spinosa | reverse complement strand
ACAGATGTCGTCAATGCAGTCAATGCCGACAATACTCACTATCACTAAAATAATTGCTTTCATTGCAAACATACTATGGATTTGTTTTAAATAAATTAGAATTTAATCAAAAAATATCTTTACAAATATAGAATATAACAACTGTTTAGAAATTTAGACAAATTTTAAATAACGATAAAATAAATTATATTTAATTAAAAGCTATTATTAAATCACGAGATATACGAAACCATTCTATTGTTTGCAGACATGACTCAACTCTATATTTGACGAAAATATTTGAATTAATTTCACATTTAGTTTAAACATTAAATTAATTAAATTAACTAAAGATTATTTACGAATTAAAATTTTTTAATTGACTGTCACACGAATTTCAGTAATTTTTTTCGTTAATACAATTTTTGATAAATATTTGATAATTTTGTATTTAAATTGAGAGATGATTTAATTAATCTAAAGCAGCAAAAAATTTTATTAAAAATAACAAACATTTTGAAACAATTCTTATTTCGCCCGAATTGAGCAAAAATTTGGAATTTAGTTTATATTAAAAATCAATAATTGGATTAATTACGTCGTATTAATTATTTATTTAAATACAAGAATAGTTAAATGTAAATGAAATTAATAAAATACATACATTTTCGGATTTCATTAAGAGATAGAAGATGGACACTGCCAAGCTCATTTACAAACAGTGAATTTACATTTCGGTGTGGGTGTGAGCATTAAGTCTGAGAATTTACAGAACAAGTGACTTCTCATTACAAGCAAACAAAGTCTTTGTCGCCAGTGGGACTCGAACCTGCCACCAACCCATCACAAGCACCCGGCACACTACCAATTGAGCTATTGTCCCCTCTCATTAACAAAATTTTGTTTTTAAAAATATTTTTCATTGAGAAAATATTTATAATATTATATTTTTTTAATGTTTTGAAAATAGACTTTAAAATAATATTCGATAAATTCTTTTTGGGTTTAGTTCTAGACTTTGTAGAACTGACAGCACTTCCAGTCGTAGTACTACTCATAGTAGTGGTCGACGATTGGCGACGTCTTTTGACTAAATATTGTAGAGTTCTTCTCCGCAGTTGGCCGTCGGTTGCGTGTGTGCTATGCAGTCTATAGTCGAGATTAGTTTGCTTCGCGCACATTGCCGCATACCATAGCTGCCAACCTCAACATTCTCGTATTCAACCGATCGACAGTAGCGTTAGACATTTGTTTTATATTCGCCAACTCCGTTGTTGCCGTTCTTATTACCGCCGCTGCCGCCTTGTTGCCAACTCTTAGCACCTTTACCGACATCGTCCCGTCTCCGTTCGCTGTCGTTCGTTGCGTTGCCCGTTGCCTTGCTGTTGCCACAATTGCGCACAGGTTTTAATGCGGGTCGCCGCTGAACGCCCTCGCCGTTGTGTATGCTCTCTGGTCTGGCCACCATCGCCCAATCGGTGTTAATTGGTAGCGGGATTTACTTTGACAACGTTCAGACACATTTACCTCCAAAAATCAGTCTTCTGCGGACGAGTCACTGGATTGCCGGTCCAGTGCTCGTCCCATTGTTAGTAATTTAAGTTAAAATAAAGTACAGCAAGACTTACTTAAATGCTTCTTTATTTAAACGAATACCCAAAACCAAAGACAAATTACAACACAATTTAATAATTGAGAACACTTGGATACGTCTTTTCAGCCCGAGTTCAAAAACGAGAGTCACCTTAACTTTTTAAATATTTTCAGTTAAAAATTTTTATTTACAAATTATTATTTTCATCTCTATGCATGTGCATAGTAATTTTAATTCTTTCTAACAAACTCATTGGAACTTTGATAAAACTTGAGTCACTTAAGTCACTTGAGTCCTTAACTTTCTCATTAGAGAATATCTAACTCCTCATTTGGCTCGTGTGCAAAAAGTTAGAGTTTGTGTGCAAAACCGCCCGGAGGGTATTTGAATACGTTAGATGTATTATAGTTTTTGAGAAATATAAGAAACTGTAATAGACATTACGTCCAAACCATATTATTGATAACTAAAAATCGACACGTTGAAAATCAACTAAACTTTTACCGTTTATTGACCCCCGGGTTACCTTTCAATATATCAAATAAAATAGAACCTATGTATTATAGTTTTCTGGCAATTTAGTCACATAAGAAAAAATTAGGCCAAAAGTGGCCAGACGTATAATTTGCAAATTGGTCGTTTCAGATCAAAATATCTATTATGAAAACATATTACAAACCTAACGAGCACACTAACGTGACATTTACACACACCGCTAAACGTTCACTTTATACGTGACAATATTAATGAATTAAATATTAAAGAAGAAAAAAACAAGGAATTGAGTTATTATATAATTTGTTGTCGGATGTGATAGTCGATGGAATTAAAACACTTTTCCGCAAATATTTTCTGTTTATTCGGTTTGAATTAAAAACTTAAATTATTTAAGAAATAAATGTTTTTGTTTCGAATTAATCGAAAAATTTTGATATTTTTCAGACATTTGTGTAAACTGTTAAATGAAAACGACAGTCAATGCAAACCATTCTGTGTTTCACCGAAATTCGTGAAACAAATCCCAAGACATCTGTCCGTCGATGGCATTACCGACTACGACATCGCCGGCAAAAGCGGACATTTAATTGTGTTTAATGTTAACGGAATTCCGAAGTATTGCATAACTCTATCGATTCGAGAGATTGTCTCAAAATACTGTTATATCTGATTAAATATTTTATATTTTCAATTTTTTTTATTTATTGTAATCTCAAAAATTTGAAAAATTTTTACGAAAAAAGTTTTTTTTCAATAATTACCCCAAATGCCGCTAAAATAATAATAATTTAATTTAATTTAATTACTAAAGTTTAAGACTAATTTAAACTGAATTATAAATTAATTAATATAATTTAAACAATTTTAAATTCGAATTAATATAAATTTAGTTAAATTTAGTCTATTTTTAAAAAATGACGAAAACGAATTAGAGTTACATGTCTAAACACCAATTGTGTAACCTTGCTTATTCATATTAAAATTATAATTTATTGAAACATAAGACAATTTAAATTAAAATTTTACAAAGTTTTCTCATTCAATAATTAATAATTTTGTTGTATTAATAAGTTTATAAATATTTAAAAAATAAATTAGAAAATTATAAAATATGAGTTAAGCAGACATTTAATGCGTAGAAGTATTGCTTGACTTCAATTTAGTTCCGGATTCTGTCGACACTTTCGATATGGGTTTAGATTTCAAAGAACTTTTTGCATTAGACTTGGATTTAATAGACTTTTTTCCTAAAATATAAATTATTTTATAAGAAATTTATATTATAATTGAAATTATATAAAACTTATACCAAATTTAAAATTAAATCCGTTTTTGTAGAAATAAACCGAAAATCCAATCAATAGTATAATCGCTAACGAAATGCAAACAACTATAAGAATCCAAACGAATAAATCATTTGAACTGCAATTGCATTCGATTTTCGGCGGAATTTCAATAATTTTTGTTTCAAAACATTTTTTGGCAAAAATATTCAGATTTTTTGGTTTACACTAAAAGATACAAATTTTATAAATTAAGAAAATAGAAAACATTTAATGAAAAATGACAGACATTTTGAGACAAGCCTTCCATCGCCGGAGTTATACAGTATTTCGGAACTGCATTCACATTAAACACAATTAAATGTCCGCTTTTGTCGCCGATTTCGTAATCAGTAATGGCATCGACGGACAGATGTTTTGAGATTTGATTCAGAAATGTCGGAACAAAACAGTTCTTACATTTACTGTCGTTTTCATCGAACAGTTTCCCCGAATGTATGGAAAAGAACTGTATTTTTCGATAACTTCGAAAGAATAGCAAAACATAAGTCTCTTCTCTATCGACATATTCGCCGGCCTTTGGGTTAAACGCAATCACATCCGAGACGTTCAGATCACTAATGGTATACAGAATATGACTGCCATTGTTATAACAGCAGCAATTGATATGTGTTTTGCCATTCAATTCAAATATCTAATTAATTAATAAATTATTCAAATTTGTAAAAACATTTCAATTAAATTAAAATTATATTTACTTCACAGTTATGTCGGTATAAACTGTTTTTTATTTTGAAAGCGACTACGAATCCCACCCAAGGATTCTTTTTTAATTTCGAGTATTGATTGTCAAATGGGGTCACAATCGCAAACTCGCTTTCGTCGTCGACGGCGAGACTCAACGCCCAATACCAACCGTTTGCATACATACCGTATCTGTGCTCGTAATCCCATAGATGATAGACTCCTTGAATGCCATCAAATCTCTGGTTCGGCTTAAGAGCGGAACAGATGTCGTCAATGCAGTCAATGCCGACAATACTCACTATCACTAAAATAATTGCTTTCTTTGCAAACATATTATTTATTTGTTTTAATTAAATCGGAATTTATTGGAAAATATATTTGAAATAAACAAGTGTTTAGAAAAAATATCAAAACCTATATATTTATATCAAATAAAAACGTTTATAATTAAAACAAATAATAAAATCACGAGATTTACTGAAATATTGAATTGTTAACTGACATACAGTATAGACTGAATTAGAGACCGTAATCGGATCGACTTTTCCGGATCCGATCCGATCCGACTCTCACCTCAAGCTAATCCGATCCGATCCGATCCGAACGAATATATTTTTTGATCCGATCCGATCCGATCCGAACTTTTATTATATTTTAAGTAATAATTTTTTTGCAATTATTAAGTAAGAGTTTTTACACTAAATCAAAATAAGATTAAAGCATTTTATCTACTTTAACAGGTTCTTCGTTTCAGACATTTTAAAAACACTTTTAAATTAATAATTTTATTTTGTTAATATTTTTTACACACTTTTGTCAAATGCAATGCTTTCTATTGTTTCAAAAAATGTGACAAAAAATATGTTTAACTATAAAATATAGTTTATCCGCAAAAGCATATTAATATTGGCTTTTACTATACTGTAAGTAATGGGTTATTAATAAAGTTTCATAATTTATGTTTGAAATGAGAAAAAAAATTCGGATTTTCGGATCAGTTGATCCAATCCGATCCGATCCGACTTTTTTATACATGAGATCCGATCCGTCCGAATCCGACAATTTTAAGTCAAATCCGACCCGAATCCGATCCGATCCGATTACGGTCTCTAGACTGAATGACGAACCGTCCGGACATTGAGAGCAAATAATTTTATGATAAAATTGATCAAGGCATAATATCTCTTTCTAATATATCTAAATTTATCGCAAAATTACTTGTACAAGAAACATTTTTTGGATCAACATTGTTTCTTTGAATTGAATGTGTGTTTGTTGTGAGAGATTTTGTGAAACACTTTTAAACAAAAACTTTCAGATTTTTGGTATTTACTAAAAAAAACCTTTAATTAGAATTTCAAAAAAGCCTTCATTAGCCGAATTGAGCAATGCTTCGGAATTCCGATTATACTAAACATTAATAATACGATTAATTACGTATTAATTATTTATTTAAAAACAGCAATAATTAAATAAGAATTAAATTAATAAAATTTTGTTTTGAAAAATGTTTGCAAAAATATTAGTAATATTTTTTAAAATAATTTGGAAAAAGATCCAAACTTTAAGACTAACTTTCTCAGCCATTTTTTCCATTTTATTAATTAAATTAACGCTAATTTCGGTTTAAATCCAGTTAAATTGACTTAATTTAATGCTAAATTAGTTTAATTAAGGCTTAATTTAGTGTAAAACCGGTTTTTTGTAAACAAAATAGTGGTTTGGCGCAAAAATTTTGGCGGCAATCCGCCATTTTGTTTTTGAGCTGACCCCTATCTGGACCCCCTCCCTAGAATTTTGAGAAAAAATGAGTCATTTATCCCTACCTGAACTCCCCTGACCTGACGGACTTTGGCCAACCCTGCTGTTGATGCATATTTAAAAAATTAAATATTATATTCAATTTAATAAAATAAAAACAATTTATAATATCTCAGGTTTTTAAGCCTAAAGTGAGAAAGCTGGCTTTAGGGTAATATTCGATAAATTCAATTTGTAGTACTTTCTCGCAATCACATCCGAGACGTTCAGATCACAAATGAGATGCACAATACGACTGCCATTGATATCACAGCAAATGATATGTGTTTTGCCATTCAGTTCAAACATCTAATCAATTAATTAATTGTTTGATTAATTATAATTAAAGCCCAGTCGTGTGGTTCCAAATGTTATCTTATTTTGAAAGCCATTGAGAATTCCACTCAAGAATTGATACGTAATTTTGAGAATTAAATTATTGTTTGAAATTTAATGTAAAACTAAATGAATTTTATTTTATGAATTAATAGTTTGTTAATAATTGGTTTTATTAATATATTGATTAAAATTAGGTTAAGCAGACATTGAATGCGTGGAAGTATTGTTTGACATCAATGTAGTTCCGGATTCGGTAGTTCTGAGTTTGGATTTCAAAGAACTTTTAGCATTAGTCGCGGATTTAATAGACTTTTTGCCTAAAATATTAATTTTTATTTATTAAATATTTATAATGTAATTGAAATTAAACAAATTTATACCAAATTTAAAATTAAATCCGTTTTTGCAAATATAAACCGAAAATCCAATCAATAGTATAATCGCTAACGAAATGCAAACAATTATTAGAATCCAAACGAATAAATCATTTGAACTGCAATTGCATTCGATTTTCGGCGAAATTTCAGTAATTGTTTCGTTAAAACATTTTTTGGCAAAAGTATTCAAATTTTTGGGTTTACACTAAAAGACAAATAAAATTTAAAATTATATTAAATATCAAAACATTGTCAAAAATTTTTAACATTTTGAGACAACCCTTCCATCGCCGGAGTTATACAGTATTTCGGAACTGCATTCACATTAAACACAATTAAATGTCCGCTTTTGTCACCGATTTTGTAATCAGTAATGGCATCGACGAACAGAAAACTCGGTATTTGTTTCAGAAATGTCGGAACAAAACAGTTCTTACATTTGGTGTCGAATTCATTGAAGAGTTTTCCCGAGTGTAAGGAAAAGAACTGTATTTTTCGATTACTTCGAAATAATAGCAAAACATAAGTCTCTTCTCTATCGACATATTCGCCGACCTTTGGGTTAAACGCAATCACATCCGAGACGTTCAGATCACTAATGGTATGCATAATACGACTGCTATTAACACTACAATTGAAATCACATTTGCAATTGATATCTGTTTTGCCATTACTTTCAAACATCTAATCAATTGATAAAAGATTAAAATTTGTAAAAACAAATAAATTGAATAAAATTTAAACAAAATTATATTCACTTCACAGTTGTGTTGGTTTAAATCGTTTCCTTCTTTAAACACAACTGACAATCCCACCCAGGGAGTCTTTTTTAATTTCCGGTATTGATTGTCAAATGGGGTCACAATTGCAAACTCGCTTTCGTCGTCGACGGCGAAACTCAACGCCCAATACCAACCGTTTGCATACATACCGTATCTGCCGATGAGATACCTCTTGCCCACAATCTTCCAAAAATGATAGACTCCTTGAATGCCATCATATGTTTGGTTCGGCTTAAGAGCGGAACAGATGTCGTCAATGCAGTCAATGCCGACAATACTCACTATCACTAAAATTATTGCTTTCATTGCAAACATAGTATTGATTGGCTTTAATAGATAGATATAAATAATTTTAAAAACTTTAAAATATAACAACAGTTTATGAATTCATTCAAATTCGTTTCAATATTGAGTCAATTTTTTTTAAATTTTATAATTATATTATATAACGAGATCTACTAAACTATACAATTGTTTGCAAACATAAAGTAATTCAAATCTGAAAAGGGGTTGCAGGCAGTAAAGCATTCAATAGGTGACGGGTTTGTTGGAACGCGCCAATTGAAACAATTTGTCTCGAGATTGCATTTTCGGCTAATATAACAAATTTGCAGTTATGCTGTTTTTAGTAAAAATATTCTTTTTATTAAAAAAACAAGTTGCTAAAAACAGCATAACTGCAAATTTGTTATATTAGCCGAAAATGCAATCTCGAGACAAATTGATTGTTTCAATTGGCGCGTTCCAACAAGGCGTTCCAGCAACCTATTGAATGCTTTACTGGTTGCACGGGTGGGCAACCTAATTTTTTCTTAATCCAGTCAGGCTCGTCGATTATTTGCGCCAAAATAGCTTAATTCTGACCAAGAACTACAAAAAAAATTCTCAAAACGCGTAATTAACGTCTATGGAACCTAATTTAAACTAAATTTAGTGTAATTTAGCTGGATTTAACCCGAATACAGCTTTAAATCAGTTACATTCACGTCATATTTACAAAATTTTACAACAGAAAAATTTTTTCGGGATTTTTCAAGAAGAACAGTCCTTTTTTCGGGGAAAATGACAGTGGGCTACAGGATAATTTTTCAGAAAAATAAAATTTATAGGTTTGAACCCGCCCTTTTGGCTAACCCTAATTAAGAGTTATTTTCAAATAATTAGAGTAAGAAATCTATTTAAATAAAATAGACAAGTAGATATTATTAATTTTATCATTTGTATTAAATTTTATTAAAATTGTTTTTAATTTAATAAATATTTATTATCGCAAAAATCTATTGTTTGTTAAGTCGGGACTAACCGTTGTTACGCGTAATACGTAAAGCATTTTTATTTTTATATTTAAAGTTTTCAAATAATTTATTTTGTATTTTCAATTTTTTTTTAATTTTTAATTTTAAAAGTGAATCAAACATTAAATATTAAAAGAATAAAATCTAAGTATTATTTCTTCGAAGGTTTGTAAATGGATCCGGACTTTAGAGTAATATTCGATAAATTCTTTTTGGGTTCAGATCTAGACTTTGTAGTACTGGTAGTACTGGTAGTACTGGTAGTACCGGTTGTCGTAGTATTACTCGTAGAAGTGGTCGACAAATAACTATTTCTTTTGACTAAATATTAATTAATGGGTTATTAAACAACAAAAAAATTAATATTAAATCAAAATCTAAACCTTTTTTGTAAATATAAACCGAAAATTCAATCAATAGTATAGTCACTGACGAAATGCAAACAAATATAAGAATCCAAACGAATAAAGGCATTGAATTACAGTTGGATTCGACTGTCGGCGAAATTTCAATAATTGTTTCGTTAAAACATTTTTTGGCAAAAGTATTCAGATTTTTGGGTTTACACTAAAAGACAAATAAAATTTTAAAATATATTAAATATCAAAACATTATCAAAAATTTCTAACATTTTGAGACAACCCTTTCTTCGCCGGAGTTATACAGTATTTCGGAACTGCATTCACATTAAACACAATTAAATGTCCGCTTTTGTCGCCGATGTGGTAATCGGTAATGGCATCGACGGACAGATATTTCGGTATTTGTTTCAGAAATTTTGGTTCAAAACAGTTCTTACATTTGCTGTCGTTTTCATCGAACAGTTTTCCCGAATGTGTGGACAAGAACTGTATTTTTCGATTACTTCGAGAGAATAGCAAAACATAAGTCTCTTCCCTATTGACAGGTTCTTCTGGCTTTGGGTTAAACGCAATCACATCCGAGACGTTCAGACCATTAATGGTAGTCAATGTATAACTTCTATTGGAATTACAGCAGCAATTGATTTGTGTTTTGCCATTACTTTCAAACATCTAATCAATTGATAAAATATTCAAATTTGTAAAAACATATGAATTGAATAAAATTTAGAGAAAATTATATTCACTTCACAGTTGGTTCGGTTTAAACGGTTTTGTATTTTATAAACCACTGAGAATCCCACCGAAGGATTCGTTTTTAATTTCCGGTATATATTGTCAAATGGGGTCACAATCGCAAACTCGCTTTCGTCGTCGACGGCGAGACTCAACCGCCAATACCAACCGTTCGCATACATACCGTATCTGCCGATCAGATTCGTTTCGGCGAAATAATACCAGAAAAGAGACTCCTTGAATGCCATTAAATGTTTGGTTCGGCTTAAGAGCGGAACAGATGTCGTCAATGCAGTCAATGCCGACAATACTCACTATCACTAAAATAAGTGCTTTCATTGCAAACATACTATGGATTGGTTTTAGTAAAAGCGATATTTAGTTAATGAATAAATTAAAATATTTAGCTATTTATTCAAATTCCAATTATTTAAAAATTTAAACTAAAAACAAATTAAAAAATCAAATCACGTGAACTATTTAATTGTTTGAAAACATAAAGTAATACCAAGGTAATACAAGGTCTTTAGGTCAGGGGGATTCAAGTAGGCGTAAATGACTTATTTTTCCTCAAAATCCTAGAAGGTGGGTCTAGGTAGGTTTTAGCTCAAAAACAAGATAGCGGATTTCCGCTAAAATTTGCGCGCCAAACCGCCATTTTTGTTTACAAAAACCCGGTTTAAAGCCGATTTAATCGGTTTTACACTAATTTAATTTAATTTAACTGGATTTAAACCAAATTTAACGTTAATTTAATTAAATTAACGGCTATTTTTTGAAAATGGCAGAAAAATGGCAGGCTGCCTTTGGCGGCCGGCAATTTTCTAGGAAAGGGGTCCTATATTACTGCAAAATTTTAGAGGAGGATTAGAGGACAGATTTTTACCTCAGGGGGGTTAAAAGCCTCAACCCCCCTTTCTTGGCAAACCCTGAGTAATACTAGTAGTAAAATTACACTTGTGTTAAATTAATTTATTTAACTTAAATATAAATTATTTGCATAATTAATCTGTAAATCTAACTTTAATTAAACTTTAATTATATTCAAATTTGATTTACTGACAATTTATTTTAAATAAAATGTAAATTCATTTTCAATGAGTGACACAACCCTTTGAAGTGCATACTCTCCAACTAGTGTTTCCAATACTCAAGGAATCGCCTTGATTCTCAAGGAATTGCAGAACTTATCAAGGCTACAGGGCAAGCTATTTCCTTAACATAGAAAACTACAGGTTAAAATTGAAGAAAATTTTCAGTTAAATATTTTTTAATTTTGATAATATTGAACTATTTTATTCAAATTTCGTTAAAATTTCTTTATATAACATTATTGTCTAATTTTTTCAAACATATTATTGAGTCATTCATGAATAAAAACAATTTATAAAAATAAGTATTAGATATTTATTATTTTTATTGTTTTTTAAAAAATTATTTTATATAATAGAAAAATATTTTATTTATTTAATTTTAAAATAAAATGAGTTGCTGTTTAATTTAAATTATGTATGTCAAAGGGAGATAAACTCACATTTTTCCAAAACTAAAAGTTTGCATCTTTTTTCCATATTTTTAAAATGCAAAACCACCAACAAATTAATTTGCATTTTTAGTTAATTTAACTAAATATAACTTATATTTCTGCTAAATTCTGTTTTAATTAGTTAACACAATTTAAATTAATTTAATTTATTTTAATTCCAATTTATAGGCGGTTTAATTTTAGTTAAAAACAATTTTAAAATAAGCGAATTTTTAATTTTAATTGGCCATACCCTCTTTCAATATACCTTCTTGTTGTATATATTGTTGTATTAAAAAATTCTCAAGGAAATCTCAAGGAAAATTTTGTCAGTTTAGGCAATTTCTACAGGAATGTAATTTTCTATGTTG
>JAQIYC010000751.1:0-11690 GCA_034699545.1 Porobelba spinosa | reverse complement strand
ATAAAATAATTTTTAAATATATATTTTAACAAATGGCACAAAATAATAATTTAAAATAATACTCAAGCAAAATTTTAAATCTTGTATCTTTAATTTATAAACCGATCAAATTTGCATTGATAAAATAAATTTGTAAAATATATAATTTTGGTGCAAATTTGTTTTTAAAAATTAACATAAAATTAATTTAAAATTTAAATCATATAACCAGTTTGAAATAAAACATAAAAAATAAGAGTTAATTTGATCAATCAATGCAATTTAAAATAAAGCCATAAATTAGAATTGAATTTCAAAACTAATCTTTAAATTTTTTGCAACAAATAGCATCGAATGAATATTTTAAAAACAACTTTTTAAAAATAATAATTATTTGACTCAAAATGCAATTTTACTGAAAGTTTTGTCAAAATTAAAATCAAATTAATGTGATTTGTATTCATATAACAACTCCTAAGGGAATATAAAAAACTGTTTCTATGATTTCAAAATTATTCAGTGTCTGTGCAGTCAATAAAAACTAAATTTTATCGCAGATATAGATATATAACATATGAATTCTAAACGAATTTAAGAATTTGTCGAAAAACTGAATCATTCGGTTCAGCACTTCTTTGCTGTCGACTTATTGAAGAAAATTGTCGTCAAATCAGAACCTCAAGTCTCCTCTGCATTGAATTTTCCAATGAATGACTTTATTAGATGTTTTATAACACTATTTATTTATTGAGACACACATTGACTGAAAACCAGAGATGTGTTCCCAATGTAAGTACGAACAAGAATATGAGGAAAAAATCTTCAAAAAAGCAATAATAATAAACGAAAAATATCTTATTTCGATTCATCTGCAAAAATTTGTTCATTTTTACACTACTCAGATATACGAATAAAATATTAAGTTCTTAAACTCGAATAACGCCAACTTTAATGAAATACTTATTTAATAAATAATTAGATATTTTTTGATTACATATTCTGTTAAACTGATTATACTATTAATCGAAACACTGATGAGCTGTTGAAAGAGTTTCCTATCTCTTACTCACAAATGTTTGATCAAACTTTGCTTAATAAAAGAGATGAATCGCGTGTTAAACAAAAGTTAAACTCAAAGCTAACCATAAAAAGCACTATTAGTTCAATGTATTTGCGGTACAAATAAATTATTGCTGTCGTCTATACATAACTCAAATGCTATGGGACTCGACATCCGATTCGGTGATAAAAATTCACATTTCATTCAGATTTTATGCCTAAATCTCTGTTCATAAAACTTGGATCAAAATAAGTCATCCATTTGTATAAAAGTTGGAGTAAAACAGTCGGTTCACTCAGAGGGAGGGGAAGGGGACTATAAAGTTAAAATAAGATAAAATATTTAAACTTTTAAATTTAACATACCGGTATTAATTTTATAGTATTTTTAAAGTTTACTTTTAAATTATATAAATTTTGATTAAATTTACTTTATTTGATTGTTTGCAATATTTAAATTGTTTATCAACAAAATTAAATTTTTAATAAATATTTATGTGATATCAAAAAATGAGAATATTATGCAAATAAGAAATCTAGTTTAGATCGGAATATGTTTGTCACACCCTCTTCCTCATCCCTACTTGTGAATCATTACTCCAATACTGGTTTATGTATACGTTTTTTATTTTGAGATAAAAGTTGTTTAAACATAAGTATTGCTATTAATCTATGATTTATTCTACAATTTGAAATGTTTTGAATAATTTTTATTTCCAAATCATTGTTCTATAGAAACCAATGTTTATGAAGACATTTATTGCGTTTGATTTCCACTGATTTAATCATTTAAATTGAAACATAAAATGCAACCATTATTTGGAGCGAATAGATCACAAAATTAGTAATAATTTGGTTACAAATCCATATCCGATATTATAATCTATTTTTTCCTTTTATTCCTGTTCTTCACTCTATAATCTAAACGCAATTTTCTTTTGCATTCAAAATGAAATTTTAGATCAATGTATTAATGCTGTTATTCTGATTTTAAATTTTATATTATTGTATATATTTATAGTTTTTAAAATATTTGTTTAAATTTAGAAATTTATTTTATTTATTTATTTAGTGGACTAAAAATTGATATGAAATAAGTAAAATTTTTCTAATCAATAGCAAGCATTACAAAACAGTAAAGTAGTAACAAATTAATTTGCCCTGGTAGCAAAACGTCTGGCTCTAAATGTAAAAAATCTAGAAACGACAATTCTAGTTTAATCCAATAAATTTTTGTAATTCAAGATTTTCTTGTTAACTTGTCAGCTTGTTAAATTGGCTATCAATTTAAGTTGACTTTCACATCGAATAAACGCCAAACGGCATAAACTGAGTTATTTCTGTTTTTATATTTTTAGTTTATAAACCAAAAAATATATAATAAATAAATAAAATTTTCTGCATTACAAATGTTATTAAAAAGAGTAGTAATCAATAAATTTCTAACAAAAATAATATTAGATAATCAAAAAGTAAATCAAATAATCATTAGTAGATTTTTTTGCGCAACAAATTCAATTGTGTTATTACATAACAAATTCAAAATCAATTTTCGGATATTTTAGTTGTGTTCACAAAAACGTTGAGAAGTCTGTTGTTTAGCAGCAAAATATTTCGAGAATTTTTGTCACAAAAAACTAAACTATATATTGAATGCAATATAATTTGGAAGAGAAAAGACAAAAATTTCTCTCAACTGAGAGATAGACTTAATTTCATTTCTTAGTGAAACCATAAAAAAGTGAAAAAGAGTTATCAATAAAATTAAATGTTGGCAACAACTGAGTGAAGATAATAGCAGACAAGTGACTGTTCGGATGTTTAATTAATTAACAATTAATCACTTTTTGATAAATCGATTTTTTTCTACTCATTGAGTAATTTATTTCAAAGACTATACTCTTGTTTCTATCGAATAAATAACACATAAGTTATACGTTTGCGTTGAATAGATTGTGAGGCAAAATGTTGTAGCAGGGTGACACTTAATTGACACGTCTTGACCCCGTCTGACCCGACATAATAGACACATAAGAGCAAACATCTCAACTCACTTACCATAACATCCTTTTTCTATCTCTTTCTCTAATTCCTTATTCTAAGCGTTTGTTCGCCAAAACAAATCAATAAATAAATTACGATTTGTTTTATTCATTTATCGTATTTAAATAAAATTATGATCTTGTCTAATTAATTGTTCATTTGAATATTCCAATGTTGGCAATCGTTAACTTCAAACTTCAAATACAATTTTTAATTAGATGTTAAAACGAGAAGAAAAATCTCGTCTAATGATTGTTTTTAAATAGAGAAAAATGTGAGTTTCAAATCAGATAATTAATTTATATGCGAATCGATGTATACGTGCCGTAAAGTATTTACACACAACGCCTCCCATCAAAAAGCTTAACATCGCAATCAAGTACTAAAACAATTGGCTTTTTCTTATGTTCTCTTCTGTTAAGTATTTTATTCATGAATTAATGAATTCTTAAACTAATAGTTAGTGTACTCTACAGTACAAGCGATTTAACGCATAATAAATGTATTCGCGCTAAAAATAAAATGTATATTTTAAATAATTTGCAAATTTTTTCTTATTAAATATGTAACACATTTGCAATTTAATATAAATAATATAATATATATTTAAATTAAAGTTTTCTTTTTTTGCATTTAGGCGTTTGGATATTAAAATAGAGATAAGTTTTAATCAATTTTTTCGACAAAAAATAAGTTTTATATATTCAGAAAATATGAATAAAATAAAATCTATTCGGATAAAATTTATTTAAATAAAATTCCAAACTGAGGCTTACCTTTATTTGCCGAAATAGTAATTAACACTTTATCATCTTTGAGCCAGGATATAATTTTGACGTATTCGCGAACAAAGGTTGGGATTTGACATCTCATGACAGCTGTATTCTCGCGAATGACAAACTCGTCGTAAACTTGAATTTTGTACGCCTGGTGAACCACTGCCCGAACAATGCAAATGTTAGGTTATATTATTACCGGTAAATGTATAGAAATTTCGCGTCATTTCGCTATTTTTTTGCTAGTATACAAACAACTATAAAGGGTAACAGTATAAGCAATGTGAGTTAATTCTTACTTTACATAAATATTGAATTTAAAACAACATTAAAAATACATAATATTTTTCGAAACAATTTTCTGCATAACGACCAGTCGTATAGAGTTTAGACCTAAAGCTTTGCATTAAGTATATGAAAGAATCCAATTAACAAAACATAACTTAAACTACTTGTTCGGGTAATAAAAACAACACATACTATAAGATAGAGAAGACTTTTTTGCATATTTAATTCTTGATGTTAGGTATAAATCACAAGTTTTGTTCCCTGGTCTTCGCTCCCATAAAAATATTAGTACAAAAGCATTCAAATCTCTTGAGCTCTTATGTTATTAACTATTTTTGTATTTTCATACAATATATTCATCACTGGTTTTGTTCAGGTCTTTGTGCGAACAGACATTTTCTCTCTCAAAGATCAGGCACAAATTATTTTCAAACTGCATAAAAATGTTTTATTATGTTTGCAAAACTATTTTATAAGTAAATGATTTTTATCTCCTTTTCTCTGTTTGTGCTTTTGATCCGCTTTAAGATTTTCTTAAAGAAAACATTTTTTTCGGTACACTTTCCTATTATTATTATTTTTATTTTTAAAGGAATTAATGTTTTCGACTATAAAGACTAGATTCGAAGAAGATATTAGAAGAAGAGCTATGCCTTCGTCTTGATTTCGAAACTAACACAAACCCAATATTTACATTTGGCTATTGTCTGCTGTTGTAGTGAACGCATAATACAAATACAGAGAAATGTTATTTTGGTTTCAGTTTTGCTGTCTTTGTTGCGATTCATTAGTGAGAAAAAGAGATTTTTGTGGAGAAAATAAAACGATGAGTAAAGCTAATCGTCTCTACCATTTCAATACTCTGCCAATTGTACCAGAAATAATCATGCTGAGTTTATTTTTTAAACAAAATATTTTATCATTTATTATTGAATACTCAAAGAAATGTTTTTAATAAAAATCTGATTAATATTAAAAGTCTTATTATTTAGTTTTTGAGTTTCTATTTGGCTTTTGTCGGAAAGAATGTCTAATTAGAAGATTTTTATGTTATAGTTAATACTCTATCGATTCTCAACTACACAGTCGTCAGCCTTTAGAGTCAATAGTATTAGTCTAGAAATTCATAAGAAATTAGAAAATTCTTTACTTCGTCACTGAATATAAACTTTGTATTCGTATAGAAAAGAATTTAAGAATTTGTTTCATTAGTAGAATAATGAGCGGATTATTATTCTATTCTTATATCGTCGACATCCCTGACTGGAGTCGTTATCCAAACTGTGATCTTATTTTCAGTTACATATTGTATGAATAAGACTTTTTATCCAAGTTATTAAAAAATGTCTTTTTTTATATTCAATTTCCATCTCTGCGTAGATGTCGTATAAAATATCTGAAATAATAGAACTTCAGGGAAACGAACATTTCTTTGACTAAAAACAGCAGAAAAAATATTTTTCAACCAAAAAGAGTAACCAATAAAAAGTTATAACATTTGTAAAATGTCTGAAAAAATTTTTGCAATTTTTTTCCCACTCGTCAGTAAAATGTATCGCTTTTTCGCGTTTTTCCTAACAATGGCTTCGAGAGAGAGAGAGAGAGAGAGAGAGAGAGAGAGAGAGAGAGAGAGAGAGAGAGAGAGAGAGAGTGTTGAAGAGTGGGTGAGGGGTGAGGTAGAGATGGAGAAAGGGGGGGAAGGAGAGAGAAAAAGAGAGCAGGAGGGAGGGAAGAGAGAGGGAGAGCGCGAGGGAGAGAGGGAGAGAGAACTGTAAGGGTGTGTAACACAACTTTAGAGTGAATTATCGTTTAAAACACTGTTATGTTAGCGCCAGAAAAAACATAACGAATTGTTATATAAGCAAAACATAAAATTCTCTCCAAATACAGAATAGTCTGCAAAATACAATACAGCTATTAATGATAGAAATTCCATTTTAAGGGCAAAACAAAATATAGTAAAAAATATAATGTTATATAAAAATGTTGATATATATAGTTTAAATGTTAGGCTAATAATATTTTGTGTGAACTAATTTTTTAACAAAAAAAATAGCGTAAAGTGAAGTAAAGTATGAAAAGCATTAGCGGAATATTACTGACAAAAAAGTAGAGTTTAAAAATGAAAGTAACAAGGGAAATAGGGAAATAGCCTTTTGTCGTTGTGTGCTGTTTGTGAGTTTAAATCAATGCATTCACTTTTCATAAGCTATAAGTTTCTACAATAAGCAAAAAGAATACCTTAAAGAATAAAACATTGATTTTAGTTTCGGGGCCTATCATACAGAGAGACAGTTAAATAAAGAAGAGAATAGAGAATCAAAAGAAAACAATAAGTAAATGCTTTTGCGTTTAAACTCTAAGAGAAATGACATTTCATGCCATAGCATATGCATAAGCCGTTCATTGCATACATTTTTACATTATTAACACAAAAACTGAATATTCTTTACTATTATTGCTATTATAAGAGTTAAAGAATTGAAAAATTCTTCACTTTTTATGCATAGAATATAAGATGAAAATATGCTTTAAGTTTATATATAATATAATATTTTCAGTATTTGTTGCGAACCTTATTCTCAGCGCTATCTTATGGTTCTTATGGTATGGAAATAAGAGGGAAATCCGTTTTTGTAAAATGAATTTGAAAAATATGTTAAACTACTGTTAACTAAAAGTTATATAATATATCTCATCGTTATCTGACTTTTTGTCAAAAATAGTCACATCTCTCGCCTCTACTGATCTCTGAATTCTCTTACAGTTTAAGTTTATTCAAACATTTTTCACAACTTTTCTTCTTATGCTTTAACTCTAAATCTCATAATATTTTATTCTTTAGAAAATTTTCTCTAATATTTCTTTATATTAAAAAAAATATTATATATCGAATAAAACTTAAAATTTTTTTATTCTTTGCTTTCATTCTCTTATTCTTTCATTTCTATTATATCGATGCCATAAAAATATTTTTCTTATAAATATTCTCTAAGCCATAAATTTTTATGTTTTTGGTATTGAAGACAAAAAAAATGTACAAAATTTGAATACATTGAGTAAAAGCAGTGAAAGTTAAAAAAAATTCTAATTATTTTTATAGCCTTTTAACGTAAAACTTTTTTTTGAGTCTAAAGTATATGCATTTATATTAGTTTTGTTTTAGGTTTTAAGTAATTACGACCACAAGTCTGAAAGTTGTTTAAAATAAATAATAAATTTTATGTCAAACTATTATAAGAAGAATAAAGAAAATAGTTTTTAAAATTAATAAAAAGAAATCCCATTCCAGAAAATTCAAAGCCAAAGGAATGCCTATTAAAATAATTAATGTTAAAAAATAGTTTTGAATTTATCTATTTTGTTGAGTCATTAAAAGCGTTAAGTTTTTCTGATCTTTGATTGCACTCAAAGTTTATCATTGAAATTGTGTAACAATAAGAGTGAAGCAGAAAATGGAGTAATTTAGAGCAAAAGCACAATAAATGATTGCAACAGAAAAAGTATTAGTTATAGAAAGTGGATGAGTGGCACCGGGAGTACGAAAGAGAGATAGAGAGCGGTAGAGATGGCTAGATATGAGAGCGCGAGCAGATACTGTCTCCCAGTGTCTCAGCTGTCAAACCAAGGGCTCAGCCATTATTTTCAAAGATTGCGCGACATCTGAAACCTAGATATGGAGGTCCGGGCTATACGCCTGTAAAGCGAAGGCCGATATGCGTTTGGAAAGGCATATAATGATTGCTCAATAGAATGATTAGTTAGAGAAGTAAGTGGAGAAAAATACTCTGTTTTGCTGTTGTCTTGTCTTTCCTTAAATATGTTTTCTTATATCTCAAGAGACAAATACAATACTGAATACTAGAAATGTGAACAAAGATTTTCACTCTATTCTTCAAATTTAAATTCCGAATTAGCGTTCATTCAAAAGGATTTAAACATTTTAACATAACATTTAAGAAATACATAAATTTTAATATTATTCAGAGTTTGTGTGCTTTGGGTGAAGGCTGAGGAGCAGAGGAGCAGAGGAGTAGAGGAATACTCTTCTTATATATTCAAACATATATATGAAAATAAGATGAAAATTCTGATTAATTCTATTTATTATTAGATTTAAAGCAAAAACAGAGTATAAGAAGTAAAGCGAAAAGAAAGTGAAAAAGAAAATCAATGATAGTTTTCACAAGAATTAGTTGTTATGTTTCGCTCTTCCCTTATCTCTGTTTGTGATGTTTCGATGATTAATAGGGAATCGCTTTTAGAGAATTAAATAATTTATTAACGTGTTAATGGCATCTTCAAAAACCTACCAACCCTGCTAACCCTGCAAAACCCTTTTTACTCCAACTCTTTAGCCACTCTTTGGCTGCAAATCTAATCTAATTTTCGGACAACAAATTTGCTTAATTCACTTTTAGTGCACTTTTCGTTTGCATTCATTCAAAAATATTCGAGTGATAGCGCACTAGAAGTCTGTGTTTTTGAGAAATTTATTTTCATGTTTTAACTGCATATAACTCACAATCAAATTATTCAAATGCATAGATATGAGAGATTTGCTGAAATAAAACATTTGCTAAAAATTCTTTAACACATTTCCAAGTCCTTTATATTTGATAGTTTGTATGAATTAATGGATTTTTCTCATTTTCAAACATATATTTGAAATTAGTTTTATGTCATATCATGTCTTACGAATGTCTCGGTTTGAGCGAAAAGCGAACAAATTTCGCACACATTCTATGACATAGACTATGAATAGATTTAATGACAATAATATGTTTGTTTAGCCCATAATTTGCGGTATAAATAGCAAAATATTTATTCTGGATATTAAAGACAAAAGCAAACTAATGAAAAGACTAAACAAATAAAATAATTTTTGCTGCGAAGGCAATGCCAACATGTCTTGGGTTAGCATTAGCTCATTAATGGTTTTAGTCTCTTATAAGTAAATATGATTTTTTCGCTCACTTTTCCGCTCATATAATAAGACATAATTCTATTGATGAACGAAACCTAATAAATGAATCGATATTTCATTGTCTTATTAGATATCATTGAAAGAAATCTCTAACGGAACACAATTGAATTCCATAATCCATAATATATAGGATAGTCGGCTCCCAATCATTTATCATTACATTTTCTAAGACTCAGATGTTTCTCAAGCAATATATTTGTGAAAATTTAATTAGAATATAATTTATAAGAAAAACAACATTGGGGTTGAGTAGAAAAAATTGATTTTATGGTTGAACTCTTTTTTTGTCATTATTAGATAATAAGTGGATTAATCAAAATCTCATTTTGCAGTTTGAGTCAAGATATTGACAAACAAAGTGTGTTATAATCGGTAACTCATTTCACACCAGAATTTGCTGCAAATATTCTTCTCATCGTTTTTTTCGAAAACACATCGCATATACGGCTAGAAATCAATTTGATTGTCGGCATAGAGTTTGTGTCACAAGTCGTTTGCGAATATTTCAATCGTTTACTCTTCACATCGTCTTCTATAGCTATTATTAGCTCAGATGAGACAAAAATCTCATTAATTATCCAATCATTTCGATTATATTAGACATTCTCTATCAACGCATACAAAGTTCAATACAATATAAAAGATGAGATTTATATATAGAACAGATACGGAAAACGGCGACGGAATGCCTCATATTTTGCGGCAATAAAGTCTGCGCTAAGAAGTGTTTTGCGTCTGAGCACCGGTATATCGGAATGTGTGTTCGGGCCTCATATAAATAAAAGCCTTTTAAAAGAATGATTGGGAGGACAGAAGACATTATTATTATGGAAGTGTCACCGACTCTAATCAGTCTTATCAGTGCTGTTATTGGTATTGTGGGCGCAAAAAGTTTTTGTATTAATACTTACTTTTATTAATACTATTAAGAGGAATGAGAGACAAATCTTTGTGATTGTGATGTGTTGTTATATCGAAGAGTTGAGAGCAGAACCAGAACAGACAAAAAGCGAGATCTCATGAATTATTGGCATCGATAATAAAAACGGCTAACATTAAGCACTGATTATTATTATATCTTTTATTATTGGCTTTTTACGCATATTCTCTACACATTTCGTCGTTACATACAAATCGCTATTTATGTCTAATTTTTAGAAAAATTTTCTCATTTAGTCTTTTTTTGCAATTATTGTGAAAATTATTTAAATAATAAATTCTTATAATTTAGAATTTTTTGTTTGCATTTTTAATCAATTTTTGTTCACTAATACATATTCAGAGCTAATAAATAGTGTTGAGATAAGACTGAATTGTAATATATAATAAATATACGTAAAATGAAAATTAGCATTAAAAATAATCTATCTAGTTAAAGTTTAGCCCCTATTCAACTCTGACTGATAATGTTAGCTTCCCCTCACACTGATCCTCTCGAAATGTTATTTCATTCGATAAAAAACTTTTTTCTCATCTTTTTTCGTATGAATTCAAAAGCAATGCATAGAAGAGAACATAAAAATCATCACAAGATTGAGAGCGAAGTGAAGAAAGAGTGAAAGAGTAGTGACATTCAGCAAAAGAGGGCTTATTTTTCATGTTTTTTGCACTCGCAGTGCGTTTCACTCGAGCAATGATTTTGACGCCTCTGCCCAACAATTTCTATAATATATATGATGTGATCTATGAATGTATGAATCAAAGCTGATTTGTGGCTTTTATGCAATACACGAAAAGCGTCATTTCGGGTCAGGCTATCGATTATTCACGCACTCGATAAACCATTTTCTTCTTTACGTTTCTGTCATAGCGTACGGAATAATAGAATTGCAAAAAGAGAATAGCATTGCGAGCATAGACTGAGCACAGGCTGTGTTGAGCTCTTCTGTTCTGTTCGTCGCAGTGTATAGACTGATGTGAACTTTAGTGTAATTTTTTGCATCTCTGCTATAAGCATAGAAACCGCTACATAAGCAGCCACTGAATTATCTTACGCTCAAATGTATTATTATTAGTTTTTTGCCTCAACACCAAACAACACTTACATACCAGCCCTCAGCCTCTGTGTCACTCCTCCATCATTTTACGAGTTATTCTTCTACTCTCGAGAAGTAGTTTTGTTGTGTTTCTCTATTCAATTCAATCATGAATTATATTTTTAGGAAATCTTGATTACGTTCCATAAATTTGTAAAATGTCATAAAATTTTTTCTCATTTTCCTTCAGCTCTCGCTTTGAAAGCTTTAATTTCCTGTAGTTTTCAATCGAAGACATCATAGAATATATATATCATATGATAAGAGATATTAGAAAATATAAGACATTTCTCTCGTCACTCATGCAGTGAATATAAACTGATTTCCCATTCGGCTAACATTCCCTCCTCTCACGAGTCTTACATACATACGAATAGCATTCGGCGCTCTATTTCATCACTTAATTCAATCATAAGAATCATAAGAATGTTATTTTGATAACGAATTAGTTTTATTAAAAAATAAAGTTTGAGATAAAATAATCGAAAGAACTGTTAAGAACAAAAAAGTCGGAAATGCATT
>JAQIYC010000750.1:0-11696 GCA_034699545.1 Porobelba spinosa | reverse complement strand
TATTACTTAAGAAACTTCTTTTTTGAGTAAAAAATTAGAAAAATCAATAGTTTTTTCATTTTCTAAAAAACGATTGGTTAGAGAGTATACACGAAATAGCAATCCATATATTGCATGAAAAGACCTAAAACACAATGCAATGCAATGGAGAGATAAGTCCTGAAAAAAAGTTCGTCTGAATTAATGTCCAAATCGAGAGAAGTCTTAGAGAAAGCCTTTACATTAGTATTGACAACAGAACCACTGATTTCTAAATGCCTTTTATTTTTGTCTAACAATAAATGTTTCGACTAAATGGATGATAGATTGAGAGGAAATAGCAAATTATTGAACATTTATTTCCAGTGAAGCCAAACATAGTTTGTCAGAAAACAAGTTACGAGAAGTGAACACAAAAAATGAAAGTTAGTGTAAAAACGCAGAATATTTTTGCGTTAAAAAAAGTTTTAGAATATTTGTTGTTCGCGAAGAAAAAAATAATTTGAACGAAACGTCTAAATAATTTGTATACTGTATTGGCGATGAACCCCAAATATGAACTCTCACTCTTTTTTCGGGTTTTGATTGACTGGTAAACGGCTTTTGCATAACAAATGCACACATTAGAGCACAACATAGACTATCAGTCTCTACCAGAGCTAAAAATATTGATAAATATGTTTTCCCGCAGAGGTTAACAAAAAAAATGTTTTGCATTTTTTCAATATCTTATTTACTCCTTTATCGGGAATTTTTTGATTTATTTTTTCTTGTTTTAAATGTTTTATTTTCCCGGGAATTGAAATGTTTTGATAGAAAAGTCATGACAAACAAGAAGAACAAGAAGAACAAGAAGAAGAAGAAGTAGCTGAGGATAAGGTGAGATCTGAAGATTTAGCTAAACTTTATTTTTATTCGTTAATTAAAAGAAAAAATGTTTGCATAAAATTCTCTTATATTTTAATTAAACATTAATAACTAAAAGCCCCGAAAATACAAAAACAAAATTCAATTTTATTTTTAGCCCAAAAACGGGATTCTTATTGACTGTCAATCAATCAATAAATAATTTATTCACTGTTTGGTTATATGTGTGAAGTTTTCGCTACCGAAAGAAATGCTTTCCTATTGTCTGATTCATCACTTTTACTCTTCCCATACAAACAGACATATTGTAGACCACGAATGGCAGAGACAGTAGAAAATGGTCTAAACATGTTATCTATAATTGAATTTAGAATTTAGTCGAACTAAAAATTAAACACAAAAAAGAGAGAAAAACCTTTGATCTACAGAGTATAGACACACATGGGATTCGGTGACATAGCTCAAATTTTCCCACCAAAAAACGAACAATACCAAATTTGCAACCAATAAATACAATACTTAAATAACCGATAAGACAAAAGTTGAGACAAAAATTTGTTCAACAAAAACAATATTTTTTATGTGATTTAATGCTCGAAATTAGGTTTAGTATTGCATCGAATCTAAACGACGCGTAAAAAAGCAATGAGTACTTCAGTGGCCGACAAATGGTAACAGTAGTCGAACTCCCGATATGTGTTATACAAAACCCACACATTCTCTCGGGATCTGCACTTTTTTCCCGATAGTTAAAAGCGAATGTATGTAACCGAAGCACACGTTTTCTCATCAATTTATTATTTCCCCTCCAATTGAAAAAAATGTTTCTTTTGTCCCACTATTTAAAAACTCGAATACTGTCCGCAAAACAATGAAATTTTTTTCTCCCGATTGCAACAGATGTAGAAAAATTCATGTGAATATAATTTTTTTGCTTCTTATTGGATATTTTTGGACTTAAATATCCCTCTCTTCCTCCACTAGTTTTTTAAACTAAATCTATTTTGATTTGAATGTCACAAAATATATTCATAACATTTTTTTTCTTCAACTCATGCTTTCCTATCAACAACTCATGTCTATCATAAATATCATATAATAACGTATTTTTCATGTCTTCGAGTTTTGTTAAACTAGTTTAAGCACAAAAACGCAAAAATAGAAATAAAATTTTTGCTTAAAATTTATCTTTTCGTTAAAAACATATCAATTTGAAACAAATATACTATATATCAGAAAAAATCTCATTTTTTCGCATAAGTAATGAGAATTAGATAACTTTTGGGATCAATAACACAAACACGAGATAAGAGTTGATAAAAAATAAAGAGTAGAAAAAACCCGAAAAATAATAATAATTAACAACTTTTAACATTTATCTCTTGTTTTATACGTCGCTTAATCTGAAATACGTGTTTCGGTCGAAACCGTATTTAAACAATAAATAAAATTTTTGATAAAATTCCAGTTCGAATGTCTCCATCGAATATGAGCTGGATAACAAAGTCATTTGAGCCATTGATGACATACAATGATTATTTATTGTGTTTTTCGGTAAATTTTTTCCTCTGGATATAAATATAATAAAAGAGAATAAATAGATTAACTCTCGAAAGAAATAAAAAGACAAAAATTGACTTTAGATAAGAAGAGCCAAACTATGCGGAAAACTTTGTTTTTTAACCAAATGTTTATTATGGAGACAACGCAAACATGTATTGTATGAATGCATGTCTTCGCAGACCTAATGCTCTTTTATTGTTATTATCATAATCTGTATTCACAATAATAATCAACAATTCAGGTATTGTTAGTCAGTATTTGATATTATGTTATATTTAATATTTTATTTCTATTATTAATATTTAATCTATAAAAAACATGACATTCTTATTGTTTAGAAGCGATTAGCCTGCAATATTTTAAGTATTTCTGAAATATGAACTTTTGATTCATTATTCTTAAATCGATAGAATATTTTTTGCCGACGAGAAAATGTTTAGTAATTTGTAACAAATTATTTTTGATGTTTGTTTGTAATCATAAAATCTTAATTCAATTTGAGTTCGTAATTGATTACTGGATATAATTCAGTGAAAAAAAGAGTAGAGTTTATAATGAAATAAAAGTAGACTTTATTGCTGTTTATTGATAATTAAAAGTGCATTAGATATGCATAGAAATCAATACCGAAGTAAATAAACTATTGATTGATTGAAGACTTTGCACGACTTGAGTCGACGATTTCGGATATAATTGTTTTTTATTATATCATTAGATTGGATGTGATTTAAAAACTAAGACATTAAATACGATGTAATGATTGCATTGATAGACATGGGTTAGATTGAAGAGACCGATGAGAAATCTACTCACTTAACAAAAGTAAAATATATTTAAAGCTCAATAAACTTCGATATAAATAGAGACAAAACACAAAAATAACTCTAAAATAATGGTTTTCTAATTGACTTTAATAACAATATAAATCGGATAACAATTTCTATTTTAATACTTAAAAACATCAATGTTTGCAGAATTGTATTCAAATTATCATATAAGGAAAAAAGTTTACTTAACATGCTTAAATCTACTAAACTATGAAATTATAATTCGAAACTAACGATTGTTTGATTTAGAAAAAATATATAATTCATGATTTATATAAAATTCTTAAACAATCAAAATTTTTTCTATTTGTTATATTTTATTCACATTAATCCGTTTGTGTTAAATCACGATCGAATCAAACTTTTTTTGGGTTAATCTAATTATTAAAATATTAAAAATATTAAAACAAAACTTTAGTGTTAGGAAAAAATTGTTTAAAAAAAAGTTTATTTCTGTTCTTTTGGTTCAAAACATTCTGTATTACGTGTTTGTATGAAATTAAAGTTTTTATTTCATTTCTGGTTTGATATGATGTGTTCTTCAGATAAAAACAACAAAATATAAACTTTTTTTCGCTGACATTACATCTGACAGTTGGCAAATCAAATAAATTTAATAAATAAATATCTATTCGATTCTCGACTTCGAAGCCCCGGGTTATCTCGATTTCATAGTTTCTGTCATATATTTCTAGTGAAGAAATTCTTTAATTAAATTAATCTAAAATAAATTTTAAAAACATTTTTTCCACTCAAATGCATCTCATTTGTAATTGAATCATGAAACATTTTTTAATTCTAGTCTTTTACTTTATAGTTAGTAATTATTTTGCAAAAACATTAATTTTGTTTTATACCTGGGTATTAAGTTTCGAGAATTAAATTGCATTTTTAATTTTCTGACTACAAAATGTGAAATTTGAGATAAGTTTTGTGCAAAATATAAATAAAATTATAAAGAAATATAACCAAAAAATTAGCCATAACTCTCCCCCCATCCCCCCATTCGAGAGCAAGGTCTTCTTTAATCAATGTTTGGCTCAATTTTTGAAATTAATTTATTAGCTAAAAACGATGATGATGATATATGATTAATACACATAATTACGCTGGGATTTTAAATTTTCTATTAGATAAAGTGAGGCTCTCAATATCTACCAGGGTCAGAAAATCGTGAGCTGTTGACCCTTGTGCTGAAGGAGCGCTCCACGTCTTAGGAACTACTTATGCCATAAAATGTTGAGAACACGAAGTTTTGACTAATTTCAGACTTTGACTAAAACTAATGCTAATGCTATGAATTCCTATACATTCTATACAACAAATTACAACAAAATTTGCAAAAAAATGTTCGTTAGAATACTTTTCCTATTCGGAGAACTATATATACAAAACGTTTCTTTTAAACGGGAGGAGAGAGAGAGAGAGAGAGAGAGAGAGAGAGAGAGGGAGAGGGAGAGAGAGAGAGAGAGAGAGAGGGAGAGAGAGAGAGAGAGAGAGAGTCTATTGAAAATTCCGGTCAAAGCAAAATCGAAAAATTATCAAAACTAGTGATAGAACGGGAGAACAGGAATACATGTATGGAATGAAAGCTATCGTTTTGGTCGTCAACAAGAGAACAGCGTTTGTCGAGTCGTGATGAGCACATCCCCGAACCAAATCATTGAGTTCGTGCCTTATTTATACCGGAGTAATGTGTATAATGTAAATGATTAGACAGTATATCATTTCCAGTGCACAAGAAGTGCATTCGGATCAGCAGTTTCTACACAAAATAGTTTGTGTTGTGTTGTGTTGACTCGCTTTTGGTTATAAAGAAATTTGATTTCTTCAACAAAAACTAAAACTGAAATGAAAGCCAAACACAACAAACAGTTTTGTATTCATGATTTCGGAGCCGGGCATCCAGTTTGAGGCACAGCTTCTTGTTTTTGTGGCTGACTTTTGGCCCGAATGGGGCGATAACACCAATAAACGAGAGAAAAGAGAGAAAATGAACCAAAAAATCAAGAGTTAAGCGAAAAAAGAGAATGTAGAGAATGAAGAGATTCTAATCAGTGATACGGATGTAAAACATGAAATACATGCAAAATATGAGCCGAAACTAAATATTAGAGAAATGGCTACAAAATAACAGTAGCCTTAAGTACGGCTACCGATTGTATGCGCCGTTCAGTTCAATGCTTTCGAAATATTTCCGAAACAATAAATTCATTTCTGAATCATTGAATATTAAATAATAGTTATTTTCACACTTTATCAACACTTGTGTTATTTTGCTCTTTTTTCTTCAAAAATTCCTTAAATTATTAACCATATACTCAAACGTGGGTTATGTCACAAAATTTTATTTCCGCGAATTTATGCACTTTTATATAAAATTCTTAGAAAATTATTTTTATATTTAATGCTCTATTAAATTGAATTAAATTCTCATTTTTAGGATAAAATTAAATAATAAATACGAAAAGATCGATGAACCGAACCAATGGTTCTAATGGCAGGTATGGGTTGGCGGCAGTAGAAAAAACTTGTGTCAGAACTATGTGTTTAATGTTTTTTGCTTCAAAGCTAATAAATGTTTAATATTAATCGAAAGATGAAATGCATAGCGAAATGAACAGAACATAACACGATTAATAAAATAAATCTATTATGTTCTAGTCTACTTATATTTTAATTTTATTAAATAATAATCTACAAAGCTAATATTTAGTCAAGAGTTTAATTTGATTTTATCCAATTTACTAACTTTGCATACCTTTCTATTTTTATAAAGTCGTACTAATAAATAGTTAAAATAATGAGGCATATTTATTGAATTACTTAAAAGTTACTTGTTAGTCTCTTGTTGTAATAGCTAAAAAATAAACATTAAGAAAGGGAATTTTTGAAACTCAATCTATTAAGGTACATTTGTTTGGTTACGTGCTGCATGTATTACATACTAATTTATTTCCACGACTACATTTATATTATCTAGTTAGAATATTATATAATGTAATTTCTAATGTATATACTTTAATAATAAGTAAATCTTATTTATAGACAAAAACCAATAATAATATATTCGATAAGTTATTAACATTCTGTACAATACTGTCGAACAGAAGCTCTTTTTTGTCTGCAATTGAATAGAAAATTACTTTTTTATACTTAAAGTTTCGACTCAATAGTCTGAAGAATAAAATAGAATTTGACATCAAATACAACATTGCATTTGAATTATTTGGAGATCCGCCGATTGCATGCAATATAATTAGCTTTGATGTACAGCCTGTAAGTGATGCCGACTTTTTGCAAATATTTTTCTTTCGGACCACTGGTCTTGTAGTCGGTTTTCTGTAGATCTGATAACTATTAGAGAAGTTTTGATAAATATTGGAGAAGTGCGCGGAGGGTCGGTATGTAATAAATCAAAGACAGCGACAATTATTAGTGATTGAGAGAGTTTTCCGAAAAGTTTTTCGTATTTAATGCAAAAATGCATTATTAGTTCGTCTCAGAAATAGACAATTTTTCAAAGTTTCCGAATTTCATTACATAAAACTAAATAATTTTATTTATTTAAGCAAGCACAAATGCATCAATTTCTGAGTTATTCTTATTATGTCTGCTTAAAAGACTCGCAACTAATAGTTGTAAAATTGGTTTTATGCTACATCAAATTTTAATGAATTATTTATAAATTATAATCAAAGGCAACAACAAAAAAACATTTTCACAAATATGTGTTTCCTTTTGGTCCGAACAAAATGTTTGGCAAAAATCAATTCATTCGGTTTGCATAATAAGTTTGTTTTAAATTCGAAAAATTTATTTGAAATTTCATTGCATTTCAAGAAATGAATTTATAAATAAATCTATATTTTAAGTGAATAGCTGTCAATGGAAAACAATTTACGATTGTTTTTCTCCAATGAATAAAATCAAATCGAAATTTGTTCGCAAACTAAAAGTCGATTAGATATTATGGAAAACAAAAATTCTGACATCAATTAAAAACAGTAATGACAGCTCAGAGACAATAATTGTTGAGTTGATATCAAAACACAAGACATAGGCTTTGAATTTATAAATAAAATAAATTTGAAAATAATTTTTGTCGACTCAGTTTAAACATGTGTTTCGTAATCTATGGAATTTGTTTAGAAGAGTAAAAATAGTTGAAACACAAAGACTGTATTATAGCACAGGTTTAGCGTTTGAATTAATTATAGCTCAGAAATTCAAAATTTGTTGCATAACTATTAACGAGTACATTGCAAACAAAATAAATTAAGCCCTGGTATTAATAAAGTATACGAATTTGATGTTAAAGTAGAAAAATATGTATAAAATTTTTGATATATATTTCTGCAACTAATCATTCAACACATTTCTATAACGTCTACATATTTGATGACTTAAAGACATGCTCTTAATGTATAATTTCCCAAATATCTTGTCGACTATTAAAGATGATATAAACTTAAACAGAGCTATAAATATGATCAGAAATATCCATATCATAGCGCGGATGGCATGGATGGCATGGATGGCATGGCATGGCATGCAATACAAGTGCAGACATAACAACCATTTTATACGATGAGAGCAAACAGTTATATAACATATGACTGCAAATGCAGTTCTGTTTTCTCGAATCCAATTATCGAATAACTCGAAACGCATTCACACACTTGTGCTAACCATCGATACATTTTTAAATATAAATATTATTTTTGAAAAACTGGTCCACAAACTGAGGCTTTAATATCGTGACTAGCGATGACTGTTTGGATGCATTTCGTGGCAAAAGTGTGGCCATCGCTCAAAACCGTTCATCGATTCTCAACTGCAGAGAGAGGGCTAAAGAGGCTGTGCGTGACAGTAGGTCCGGCACTCATAGACGCCATACCAATGCAATGCCTCCGAAAATATTTAAATTTTTCTCATATTTAACGAATGCAAACAAAACTAATTATTGGAAAGAATCTCCATTTTCATCAGTTTTCTTCATCGCTTTCGCCAAAGCGTTATAATTATTGTTTTCGCTAAACCTTCAGCTCTTCTGCTCTCAAACACCAATTGATTAATCATTTTTCGCTCAAATTCTTATCAAAATATAAACAGCAAAATGAGCGCAGGATTCGTGAATTTTTCTATTCCTGCGATAATATTCACATAAATTTGTGTTTTTGTTAAAACAAAATTAATAACTTGATTATCAGATTAGCTTTAATCGAATTAATCAATTGATTGGAGAAAATATAAAATATAAGTTTATAGAGACTATCGATTGGAGATTAAGTGAGCGATGACTTAAATTTAATTATAAATGTGAGAAAAGAATGTTTTATTTTCACATTTGGAAAATATTTTTTTCGATTGAATTTATAAAACAAACTGTTTATACAGCAATGAATAGAATTATTTAATTAAATTTGTCTTTTGAACACAAAATACTAATTATAATTATAATAAACGTTTTGCCTGTTTATTGAATTATGAAAATGCAGACAAAAACCACCTTTTATTCGATGCTATTGTTAAGAATATGAATATTTCTATTCTTGTGCCGCAATTTAGCAGCTCTTATGAGAGATAATTATAGCAAATGTGTTGGTGTGGCTGTCTTTGGGCACAGACATACCTGTGCGCCCAATGCATACACACCAACACAATAACTGGGATTACCTAAGATTTAGAGATAGCGTAGAAAAACAATGTCAACAAAAAAGTGTTCTTTTATTTTGTTTGCAAAAAATACTAATAATAATAAATAAGAAAAAACTTTGCGATAAAATAAAAAC
The DNA here is from genome assembly GCA_034699545.1 of Porobelba spinosa. NCBI lineage: Eukaryota > Metazoa > Arthropoda > Arachnida > Sarcoptiformes > Damaeidae > Porobelba > Porobelba spinosa. Next base: position 2,665 of record JAQIYC010000750.1, on the reverse strand, counting down.
GAATCGCACCTTATCTTAGGAAATGTCTCATTATTTTCTCTACCCATTCAATCTGTATCGCAATCAAACTTATACCTTATAATCAAACAAGGGTATTTAAAAAATTCTTTTCAATGTTGAAAATTCTTTTTTTATCCGCTTTATTATATCAAAAAACTTTTTAAAATTTGAAATATTTTTTCACTACTTTTGTGTGTCGGACGACAAAATCGGTTTTTTATGAAAACCACATAATCGTAAATAAAAACAAGTTTTCACTTCTGATATACCCCTAACGTCTGTATACCCGGAGCCGACACTGCATTTAAGAGTTAGGAAATTATTATTAAAGTTTAGAAAATTTTATTATTAGTTTTCGGGTTGTCTTTTCAATTGTAGATTTTGCACATAAGGAAAGACAATAATAGTAAAAATAAATAGCAAAAAAATAAATAATTTAAAAATAGCCGCAATGTCTTTTCAAACATAAAAATATTTCCGTATTATTGAGAAGGAGGACAGCCGTTTTTCACACCTTGCTCCTTTATTAAATTAAATTTTTAACTATAGCTTACGTTTGACTGCGTATTACAATAGAATATTATCTCGAATGACATTTGATTAGGTATTGATAAAAAATATAAATTCATTTTATAAATATATATCCAAAAAGATTAATCATTAAATAATTTTATTTCTGGGCAAAGGGCTGAAACATTTCCGCACAAATAGATTGTCACTCGACTTATACAGCATATTAAACTTATATAAATATTATATTATTGCGAAAAACTTATAACACTTTTAATACGAGTTTATTCTCTATTTTTGTTGCTTAACCCGCGGCCGGCAATGCCTTCGAGTAATGAATATAAATTTGCGAATTGAGAGTGAATTTCTGACATTAAAATTATCATTAATACGATTTGTTGGAAATAAATATTGAACTCATTTTGCGAATTCCAGAAGCCTCTGCCCTCCAGAGCCTATTACTTTTGGACCAATTATTAGCGCATAGTCTCTCGGCTTCGTTAGAGCTATTATTTATTTATTTATTTTTAAATTGTAGTTAACAGTTAATAATGGATATGTAATGCAATTAATTTTAGGGCAAAATATATTAGTTATTCGGTTCGGCTCTTAAATACTCGGATGGAGTCAGAGCTGAGTCAGAGCTTCGGAGCTAATAGTCGATCAATTGGAGGCTTTTCGATGTCTATTAAAACATAGGATTTCTGACTCCTTTGGGATAATTGATTGTGAATGCAATTTAAAATGTTAATCAAATTTAGAATTATTTTTTAAACTGTGTTAACGAATTATTTTTGTTAAATTAATTGTCAAATATTTTTGTCCTTTAGTGAAAAGACATTCATTTGTTTGGAATTTCACTTTATTTCCTATAAAATTGGTTTGAATTTGCATTTAATTAAATTGAAAATTCATTTACTATACTTTGAGCCGATTTTATGTCGCCATTAAATGGGATTTAGTTTATAAATGTATTAAACATTAAACCGATTTTGAGACTAAAATTGAATAAAATAGTGATTTGAGGGCAAAAGCAATGACACAAACTGTACATTCGCTGCATTGCAAATAAGATGTTTGAGAAAGCGCTGATAATCCGAAATAATGGCAATGACTGGCAAACATACCTTGCACAAAGAATCTAACAAGTCCGTTCTCCTTCTTGCTGTTGACAATGCAGTGATAATCACCGGAATCACTGAACGTGACTGTCCTGAAGGAAAGGGCGCCGTTTTCGGGCACAAACGCCACGTTCTCCGCCACTTGCCATAGGATTATCCTTTCGTTTTCGATCTGTTTATTCAATTCATTCAAATGACAATAAATATGAATTTAATTAAAGTAAAGCATTTTAATTAGCAAATGGTCGCAAATGGAGCCAATATCTGACCTCGACTATCTTTTTGTCTTCCTTCCACCATTGTAAATTGTAAATTTTCTGGGCCGCCAGTGCCGGTTCACACGGAAGTGTTCCATTGCCACCCTTTCGGACGTAGACCTTATGGTTATCGTCGCCTATTTAGCCGAACAAAACAAACGCATAATTAAGCAATTAATCACAATTTGATTATATTATATCATTCCTAATGTCAAAAGTGCTTTTGCCAGATAAGCAAATATTAATATCATATTTATATTAAATATAATCAATCCTAGTTTGTCACGCAATTTATTATTTAGTTTTTGTTTGTCTGTTCTTGTTTCTTTTTTAATTGGATTTTCAGATTGTCTATTCAAACAAACAATTGAATAGTTTTTTGGTTTTGTTTGTAGATTTGTATTTTGAATTTGTATTAATGTTTTCTTTTATTGTGAATGAAATTTTCGATTTGATAATAGTCTCTGAGTATTGAAATTTTCTTTTTTAAAAGTTTTTCTTTTTATCTTAAGTTTGAAAAAACTAATAATATTTTGAATAAATTTTTTATTCAACTAATTATTTTTTATATTCAATATTTCAATTTGAAAAATGAGAACACATTAATAAACTAATATTTTTTCGCTAAAATTCAATTTAAACTTATTTAATGGGTTTATCAATAAGTGGAAAAAATTTATTTAATTTAAAAATATCGCAAATAAATGTGTTTTTTTATTCATAGATATATAAAACTTAAATTTTAAAATAAAAAAATGAGTTCAAACACTAATTTAA
>JAQIYC010000749.1:0-11700 GCA_034699545.1 Porobelba spinosa | reverse complement strand
TCTTCAAGACTTGATCTGATCGACCATCAGATATGCCGTCGAAATGAATTCAAAACATATCAAATCGAATGGAAACAGAAATAGTAAAACAAAACAAAAAATATTATTTTCTAAACTTCGAGACTGACTGTTGTGATACGATTCTGGCAGTCATTATGTTATCATTTTAACTGTTTTTGTGCTTTTCATATACCGATTGCAAAACGATTTTTCAGATAAGGGTTTCTCTCACACAGGGATTGAGAGAAGAAAAGTCATAATTATTTTCAGTGCAGAACAGAATTCAAGTCAAACCACTTGTGGATTGAAATCTGAATCGAGAGGTCATCGTCACAACAGTTCGCATAAAGAAAATAATTTTTTATTTATTTAATGCTTCAAATAATTGATTGTCAAACTATGCCATTATTAGACTCTAAGACAGTTTTAACTGAATTTATATATAATTTTATAGAATAACTGCAATAATAAGAACCAAATAGTTTAACAGACAATAAGAGACAATCGGAAAGTCAAAGTCAAAACCAAAAAACTATTAGTGATTGCATTGAATGTGAATTGCGATCAAAAAGCGAAATAAAAGAACTGATTGAAAGGTTTAGATTTGGGGATGAGATTGAAGTCAAACTCGATTTTATTGGCAACAATTGCAATGAAAAAATATATACCCTGGTACTATAACTAAATAAATGAGTTCAAAGGCAACGCAAAAAAGAGATAGAATATCCCTTTCGTTTATACTTCAAATCTAATGAAAAATTCCTTTCTTTTTGGATAAAATCTATTCGTTATTTCTTTGGCTTATTCTCTATCGGCTCTTATCAACCAATTCGAGTGAATTAAATCCAATTGAATTGAATTGAATTGAATTACTTAAACAAAAAACTTTGCGATAAAAAACATTCTGTCGACTGAATTCGGAGACTTCAGAAAATAATCCTTAAAATAAAAAACTTTTCCCCCGTTTCTAACATTCCTCTCACAAGTCCTCTTAAATCGCAATTTATCTTCACTTTTAAAGTTCATAATCAGAAGTCAAGTCTTCGGAGTCATAGAGTCAGGCAATTATGAAATTAAAAACTATTTATATTACGAAATATACTCTTGACTTAGTCTCAGTCGCCCTAACAGTCGCCCTAATAGACAGAGACAGTAGAGAAGAATTTTAGACTTTTATCAAAGCCATAAAAACCCAAAAATAAAAAATGGAGTTCTTTTTAGCTATAATTTTAAGTCATTCGCCAAATAACGAGAGATAGCGAGAGATGAGAGAAATTTTTTGATCGAATAACAGAAAGGAATTTCATGTTTCCCTGAGTAGAGTGAGTCGAATGTGAGTTAATTTAATTTGAAATCACTTTCACTCGTATTGTCAATGAATCTCCGATTCAAGTTATGCACAGTTTTAGAGATCGAGAAAGAAATAAGAAATAAATGCAAATCTAATTATAAGTTATATAACATTCACTTCTATTACATTTACTCTAACTGTAGAAGTCATTGATGATTACGAACGATATGGTAGACGAAGAATCCGAACATATCTGCATCTGTTCTACTCTAACCCAACATCTTTGCATAACTTCATACTTCAAACGTCGTTCAGCACTAAGTTATGCACAAAAAATCTCTTTTCGTACTTTATTTCTCGCAGTTTATATCGAAAAACAATAGTCAGAAGTGTTTTAGAAGTCTAGAGAACATACGGTTTCGCCAGAAGTTGTTCAGAGTTGGAGAGGAAATACATTTACTTAATAATCAAAATAGAAAAATAATCAAAGAAGTGAAGTTCCGTTTCTACTATTTCTAAAGCTATGAAAATCTCTTTTTTCTAGTCTTAAAAAATTGCTTTAACCGCAAAATTTATTCATTCGGGTTTGCTCTTCGCCTAATGACTATTATTTTTCATTTCTATTTATTATTGTATAATATTTTATTCATTTATATATTTCCAAAACTTCTTAACTCACTGTTTGTGTTGTTATTTATAGAAACCTTTTTTGCTTAAAAACTCGAATGAATTTGATTGCCTGAACCCTAACCTAAACTTTGGTTTTTTCTTTTTTCGGCGTTTGTTTATTAAGACATTTATAATATAAATGAATAAATATGTAATCAAAGAAAACGACAATTTTTTCTTTTAAATATAAATTATATTTACACTTCCATAACATAATACTAAAGTTTATAGTATAGTAAAAGTGTTTTAAAAAATAAACAATAGATAAAAATAAATTTATATTTTAAACCCTTTCATACAATTCGTGATATTTGATGTCTTACTATTCACTAAAAATAAGTTTTTTAGTTTAAAAATTTAAATTTCAATTTATCAAAACACTAATTGAATTATAATTGAAAAATAGTTAAAATATTTTCGTAAGAAATGGTAAAAAACTTATTTTGCATATCACGTAATCTTGAGAACACAATTGCAATCTTTATAATTGACAGCCATATGGAGCTTATCTCAAGACATAACATCGTTTTCATTCAAATGTTTTCTGTGTTTGTGTGGCTCTAATAGTATTTCATATTAAGAATTATTATCATGGTTATATAATTTAATTTAATTAAGTTTATTTAGACATTCTTTATTGTGTTATCTGCTTAAGGAATACAACAAATATTAATATTAAAGTTATGTTTCAAATTGTAATTGATGTTTGAGTCAGTCTAGAGAATAATTATCTGTCAGAAACATAAGGTTTGATACGTTTTCCACTCAGTTATTACATAATATAATGTTTCGTAAAATATATTAAACTTAATTATTAACTAAAAGTCTTTTAGTTTAAACCTCGATCTTAGAGTTAAAGTTGAATTTAACTGAAAATTAGTTTTATATATATATTTAGCACAGATTAGACATTATTCAAGTTTGATAAATACGAAAAGTTAAATTCAACCAAAAATATAAAACATTTTTCCTATTTTGTAATATTTATGATTAAGTGCTCGATATATCTAATATTTCATAAATTGTTTTTAATAACAGTGTAATTTAATAAATCAAATGCACAATAAATTATGTTTAAGACTATTCTATACAAATCTAAATAAGTTATGAAATGTATTTTTTCGAATCTATATATTTTTGTTGTTGAATGTAATTGTGAAATATATGTAAGTCTTAACTCTCTCGTGAATTTCAGTTTGCAATACATGGATAGAAGTCTTGAGTAGAAAATTGATAAATAAAAAAAGAGAAAATCTTTTGATTTGATTTCCGTGTCATAAGAAAAAATTATTTCCAATCGTCTTCACTGACAGTCGTAATGGAATTTTGATTTATTTCAATATTTATATAATATTATAGTTTAAAGATATTCCGAACAGTAGTTTAGACTTAGAAATGTGTTTCTTATTCATGTAAGAGATGACTGAAAAATATATTTTAATTTGATATGTATTTATGAATTAACTTAGAATTGGAACGAATGTGGATTTGTTTGAGTCTTAAACCAATCGATGTTTTATCTTCTAATTCATACGGAATTAGAATATACATAAAAAACAAATTACATTAAATGTATTTTTGTAATGCATTTCTAATTTAAATGTATTAAATGCAATAAATTAAATAAAAAATGTGTAATAAATTATCAGTTAATCATAATAATTATAAGTATCTAGATAAATTCAAATTATATATTCATATAAATTATATTTATGGCAAGACTTTATTTTTATTTTAACGCAAAAAATAAAAATGCTAAAACAAAAAATAAGCCTGCAGAAAAAACAAAAGTATATCGGAAGTAGAAAATTGTAATTTTGATTTAATAATTTAATTAATAAAAGAAATATAAGTTTATGCAAATCAATCTTTTTTACCCGTTTTTCAAACCATATTTATACAATAGCTGTCAAACTAAGGGAAACAGATTTCACAAATAATTTTTTTTAATCTAAACATTTGAACGATAGCACAGAAAGCAATGCTTTTCTCATATGTTTGACAACAGTAGCCGAACGGCACGAAACAAATAAAGAGAAATCAGTAGCACTTGATTTGAAACTTCATTTCTTAAGAGACAAAAAGGTCAAAACGGTTCGATCGATTCAATTAATCTTCGAGTTTCGTATTTGTGGCAAAAACTTCCTGAATGTGGAACTCATGCTATGCTATGCTATTCCTCACTATTCGGGGGTTTTGGGGCCGGAATATGAATGAATGCCAATGTTTGACTCGAGAGAAAGAGCACACTTTAAACACATTTATTGCAAAACTTGTTAATCATAATTGTTTTCGAGACTCAAAACCAAATACAAGAATGCATTGCATTTGAGAAATGGAAACAGTGTTTGAGAGCCGAGTAAAGGAGTGAACTGAGAGAGACCTAACGGTGCAGATGGTGTCTGACTTGAGTGACTGATGAACATTCAGTCAATTGGGTTTAACAACACAATTAGTGCAAATGGAAAACAGAAATTCATGGCTTGCTCGACATATCTGGCACTGGATGTTCCGATCGCACAGCGGGACTGCAATGTGTCATACAATCACTCAAATACCAGTGATTCCGAGTTTCGCACATATAGTATCAGTCATTCCCAATAAGTTATTTCAACTTAATTTCTATTCTATCTCTGCTCTAAATCCACTATCCCTTCATAATTAAGTTGTAGTTATGCTAACTGTGCGACTGATTGATACAAATATATTCACTGAATATATATCATTATATAAATATTCGGAATCGCTTACGAATTCCTCACAAATAATAATTCGTATTTTGCTTTTAAATTACCGATAATTTACACAAATATTTATTTACGAATTTTACTCACAATTTATTCAAACATTTTCTAAACATCTGTTCAATTATTTTCATTTAAATGAAATTACTTTATTATATTTTTCTCTCAATTTTCTCGTTTTTTATTTGTTTGTTGATTGAAGTCAAACATTAGAAGTAATTCAGAGACAGAATGTGTAGGTTTTTAATAATACGGAAGAGTTATTCAATATATTCATTGCTTTTATAGTTTTTAATCAATTTTTGATTATTTAGTCGTGAATACAGACAAAACATTTTGAAACTTGAATTTAGATATTAAATCCAAATTTAATACAATAAAAACTGTTTTTATAATAATAAATATGTAATTATTGTATTATTTGACAATCAATTTATTAATCAATATTTTAATTTATTTAAAAAATAAAAATTTTTATCTTTTTAAGAAAATATAAACAAGAAACAAAATTATAATTTATTTATTATTAAAATTTATTTTTACATTTTGATGAAAACTTACGAAATATTAAATAAACAAATTATGCGAAAACTTGTTTCAAAATATAAATATAAATACTATAAAATTTAGTAGATGCAATTATATCGAATAAATTATTTAACCAAGTTAATTTTTAAACAACTAAATATACAGTATGAGAGCATTTGCTATAATAATCACAACTCTTATATGTTTTCAATTATTGAAAATATTTAGTAAAATCAATAAGAAGAATAAAAAGAATAGCAGAAACTTGTGTTAGAATATAAGTTTAATGTTTGTCGTTTAGTTTATTCTATTATTTTCAGCAAAAATAAAACAAAACAATATAAAGATTGAAATTACGCTTTTGATTTGATTTAACAAAAAAAAGTTAATTTAATTTTTATTTGTTTAACGCCTTTACTATTGGCGTAAAACTCAGAGCTTTAGCAAAAATAAGGAAAAATAATTGATTTATATCTTCATTCAATTAGACTTTATTTTGAGATGTAATGCAATTTTGTTACCGAAACACAATTTAACACAAAAGCGAAGAAAAGTGGAGACAAACGCAAAGTCTTATGTAATGCAAAAGAGCATAAAAGACGAAACAGAAAAATGTTAATATAATATCTGAATCTCATTTCAAACGTATTATTCTTCGACTTATTCTTGTTAGCATTTATTGGTTCTGCTCTTCTGATCGCTTATACAGTATTCGCTTGTATTTCATGTCAGAGGAAGGATAGGAGCGATGGATACGAAGAGAGACTTAAAAAACGAGAATTCATTGTTGTGTTAGTCGTATATATTTTGCAGAAATGAATTCCAATATATAATTCATAGTTGAAGTCAAATTGAGTTATTCAGTGAGCGGTGTGTTTGCGAGTAAAGCCATCGCTCAGTAAACTAGAGAAAAATCCTTTAAGTCTTGTCTGTTGTGTCGCATAAATCTGGTCCCGAGTATTGAATTTCATGAATAGGAAACAACTCTTCTCTTCCTTTTAAAGTTGTACTCCATATGAGAATAGAATTCTTTTAGAAAATATTCGCTGTATTTCTCGGCTAAACATTAAATTATTTTTTTTTTCATTTTGACTGCAATTTAATTTCGATAAAAATAAGTGAAAATTCTTTAGCGATTGAAGAAAAAAAAGTCGAAAAAACCAATTTTCAATAAAAATCAATATTAGAAATCAGTTTTTTCTCTTTATTTGATTTGATTTAACTTTTATTTATTTATTTTTGTTTATTCTTTATGTTTGTAAGCGAATAGAAAAGTATTAATTAAGAACTTATCGAAGAATTTATATGATAAGACACACCAAACGAAATAATTGATCAAAAAAGTTGATTAAATTATTCGCTTTAGTAAATTGCTTACAGTTTTATGTCTGTATTTTCTATCCATGACTTCTATATTTTTTATATATACCTCTAATTTCGCAAAATTTGCATTCATTGCGCGAAAAAAAACTATTTCGATCGTAAAGTTTGAAGACTTTTGTGGCTCTACTCGCGAGGGATAGCGAGTCTAATGAACTTTTTCTTTTATTTGTAATGTAAAGTATAAAAACAAACTTAGCTTTAGTTTTTCTACCTTATAATATTCTACCAGTAATTACCATAAATTTATTCTATCTTTTGTTACGCTATTTCAAACTTATTTTTATTATTCGCTAATTTAGGTGAATATTAAAATTATATATAAAAACGCTTTAGATTTCACGTAAAGAATAAAACGTAATATAAATATATATTAAAAGTAAAACAGAAATAAAAAGCTTTGAAAATAGCAGTTCTGGTAATTGTAATACAAAAGAAAGAGCAATAAAAAAGAATCAAAAATTAAAATCAATAGTTGAAGCGATTGTTGGGAATATGATGATTCGAGAGGTAGAGAGAGAGAGAGAGAGAGAGAGAGAGAGAGAGAGAGAGAGAGAGAGAGAGAGAGTTGGAGAGAGTGGTGGGGAATGTGTTGTTGATTGCCATTTAGTCGTTAATCTTAATTTATTGGATTGAACACAAGTGAAGAGAACTGCAGAGAACTAAGACAACAATAATGTTTGAATGTATTGCATGTCTGTTCGCATTTAGAGCAGAGATGGGAGAAGAAGTGACTTTTATTACACGAAAAAGTCTTTTCTCTCTCCCATCAGAAAACAGTCATCAGATCTGAGAACCATTATTCTCAGCGCCGATACCTTTCTATTCCTGCGCTCAGACCGTAATGAGCACTGACTCGAGCCGCACAGGACTATCGTTTTCTAATGAAAATTGAAATGTTCGGATCGTATTCTATAGGCGTTAATGTCTTATGAAGATTATTATTCGACTCATTATTGCAAATATCCGTAAAAGTCAAGTCTCGTATAACACACTCAAAATCATTAATAGATTTTTAGATATAGTCAACAATTTTAGTATAAAAACATTTTTCTATAATTTATTATTATTATCGTTATTAATATTACCGATAATATAGTGTAATATTTCAATGAATTATTCATTTTATGGAAATAAAAAATTATTAAAAATTTGTAATTTCCTAAAGAAAATAAGAAAAAGAAATTAATTGAATTTATATTATATTTGGAATAAACTCGAAAAACGGAATAAATAGAAAGAGAGATATATTTTGTTCGTATTTGGAGTAAAATTCATATCAAAATAGAGAGGCATTGCATGAAATTTGTTTATTCAAGAGTCGGCACACAATTTGCTGCAGTTTTTGTTTGTGTTATTGATTCTGTAAATACAGTGTAGATGAGTGTAGATGTGGGCACAAGAGCTCGAGAAGGAAAGCCAAGTCAGAGCCAGAGCACCGGCGACTAGTGAAGCGTTGATCAGTGACTGACTGGTCTGTCTGTTTGTGCAGAGTATGCATAGATGAGTGCAAAGCCAGTAATGCCATCCAAACCCGAATTGTTAGCGAAAAGCAAAGCAAAGCTACTCTTTGGCTGATATTTGAGGCACTGCACCGGCACTGGCACTGCACTGGCACTAGTCCTGCGTTTCTTGGATTGCACAGACAGTTGATGGTGTGTCACGATTGCAAACGATGGATCATTACACCTGCCGGTGTGCCCAGAATGGACTTAACCTAAACTGCCGGTGCACTGCATAGTTGCTTGAGTTTTGCAAATTCCAGTTCTCTTTTAGGGTGAGCTTCACCTCTCGATAATTGGCTTAAGGCGTATGTAATATAAAAATCATATAATCTGAAAGTCTAATGAGTTTTCTCTCTTGTATTCCCGTCATTTGCATTTGAAATTTGAAATTTTATTTCTCTTACTTTTCCCTCTCTATCACTTTGGCTCTGCATTTGTGAAAAAGTCTTTTATTATATTAGACATTGTTTTCGATGTTTTGCTGTTGTTTTTCGTTGTCTTTTGGACTTAAGTTCAATTCAATTCACTCAACGATATTATATTTGATTATTAAATAAATTTTTAATGAGTTCTGTCTTTGCCTTTTCTCAAATGGAAAACTATTTTAATTATTATCCACTCTTTTGAAAATATTTATCTTTTATATTGTTTTTTGATTTAATAAACGATAAGAGTTTTACTGATATAATGATAAGTAATGATTAAAATATAGTTTTGTATAATAAGTGAAACACTGAAACAACTTGTATTCAGAGATATATAATCTTAAGTAAAAAATCGTATGAATAAGATATCATTAGTTGATATTGAGAACTGAAATTTTAATTGATTAATGAGAAAACTTAATGATTGTTGAGATTTCGAAAAACCGACAAACAGTCAAGATAAATATTAGGCGAAAATTAATTCCAGCAAACTTTTTATTTTCTTTTTAAAAATATTTGCAAAAAAAGTTAATAGATTTTATGTAAAATTTTTAACTTATGTTTAACTTTTAATGTTTATATTGATTCGAAGGTTAGTTCCAAATGAGAGAACTTTTTGTTTGTTTAATAGTTCGAAGAGTCGAAAGTCAATTCTCGATTTTGACATTCTTTAAACGCGAATATAAAAAGCTTTCAGTTTTTATATAACTTGAAAAGCATTTGATTTAAATTGCATTAAGTTTCGAACGGAGAGGGAATGGGAGGACAGAGAGAGATGAGGAGAAAGTACTGCTTAGACTTGTATATCAATCAAGTAATTAAAAACATGACTCAAAGACTGGTTTTTAGAGAAATCACTTGAATTTTGACAGAAAACGAATTTTTTTCTTAAAAGTAATGCCATTTAGCGACTATTGCGGTGTTAAATGAGTAGAAAAAATCTAAAATTTATTTAATCTTTTCTCTTCAACATTAATAGTAAAAATCATATCATTGTATAATTTCGTCTCTTATCGTCTCAAATGACAAATTCAGGAAAAGTTTATGTATTTTCAGGTTTCCTGTAAGAAGTTGAATGTCTTTCTTAAAAACCAATAAAGTTTTGTTTTGTTTCTTTAAATTTCACATAATTTAATGTTAAAAAAAAGTATTTTGAGATTAAAATCCAATAAAATTATACGAAATAAAAAGCAATAATTTAGTTTAAAAAAAGAAATAGAGAAATATTTTTTCTAACATTTATTTATTTATATGTAAATATTGTTGAATATATTTTGAATAAACACAACAGAGAGCTTAAGGCCAGTCAAAACTTTTTTCAACTCAGAATTTATGTCCAGGTCTTAAATTTTCGAAACAGAGAAAAGATAGAAAATAACAAATATTTTTTTCGATTTTCTTATAGCAATAAAACTTTAAATTTTCAAATTGCATACAAAAGAGTTTGGAGAAAAAAGTTGAAAAATAAATAACTAGGAATTTATCACTGACGCTTTTTTGCTAATACAATCATTAAAATTATAAATAGTTTAGTTTTATTACGTAATAAACAAAAATTGTTGCAAAAATACTTTTATTTTTTTGTCTGCGAACGAGAATATAAATCCAAATACAATGAAGAGGAAAGATATTACAGTTGTATAGCATCTGTACAACAGATACACTCTTTCGAAGCGTACGAACCGAACAATTCAGACGAAAAATCTTTTATTACTTGTGAAGAAATGTCTTTATTATAACTTTACAAACAAATAAATAATACAAAGTATACAACAGACAAAAATCGCTATAATTTCGAGTTTGACTTTATGGTGGGTCTCATCTCAACTAAAAATATTTCATTACATTAATAGTTGAATATAACTTAAATCCCCATTAAATAAGATTCTATTATTTGTAAGAAAAACTAAGTAACTCTTCAAACAATAATATATTTTTGCTTTTATTTTGAGTTCAATTTGTAGGCAATTATAACTTAAATCAAAATTGAATGAAAACGAAGAGACCATTAGGATTGAGACCGAAATCACTTTTGATATTGGATTTTATTGAAGTGTTTTCAACAGAAAAACAGTGAAACTCGACTTAAACTAGAATAGAATGAAATCAAATTAAATGACATAGAGGTTGTGTAAATCTCATTCACTTATTGTTTGTTTTCAATTTTTCGTTTACTTCAGAATTCAAAAACTATTATATAATTGAAAAAGTTGTATATATTTTGTGTTTAACTTGTTTTGAGTGTTTAGACTAGAAATACAGTGTTGTCTCAAAGAGTTGGGGAATTTACAGAATCTAGACATCTAAACAATTTTAATTTAGTTAAAAAAATTTAAAATTAAATGAATTAATTAGTATTATTTTAATTACAAATCTTAATGCCTTTGCTTAATGTTTGGCAATAATTTCTAAAAGTCAGTTAAAGCGAGTATTCCTTTAAGAGATAATCACATTATATATATAAATCAGTTTCGTGTGAAACACAGGTTGAGTCAAACTATGAACTAATGATATAAGTTCTGCATCGCTGCCAAAGATGTACTGTTTGTTTGTGAGTCTGTTGTCTCTGGAATAGTATTGCGGAGAACAATAAAGTCGAGAATACAATACAATGTGTTTTCGGGATATAATAGGAAAAACTCAAATCAGTTTTTATTGAAGAAAGTAATGAATAAAATCTTGAATTTAGAAATCAAATTAAATTTTTCTCTATTGAAAAATAGAGCTTAAAAATTCTGAATATCTTTTAGCGCAACCATTCTTAGCGTACAATTCAAAACTCGCTGTTAATCACATCTCAGTAGTCGTCTGTTTATTCAAATATAAGTTTCAAAAATAATTTTACGAATTTTTTTCTTGTGGTGATAATAACAGAGCGACGAATATTGAAACTAGAATTTTGGTCTCTTTTGTTGATACCTAAAGTACAAAATAATAATAATAATAATAATCGGGTGCACCGGCATATGTGCCTGTGCTAATGTCTATGTGATGATGTATTATATGAACAAAAAACGTCATAACATAAGCAGTATATTCAGTACCGAAACATAAATCTTATACATTTGGCTAAAGTTAGTTAGCATGAGCTCACTCTGTATGGGCTCACCCCTACAAAACAGGCAAACCTGAAAGGATGTGATGGTCTGTCCCGCACG
>JAQIYC010000748.1:0-11704 GCA_034699545.1 Porobelba spinosa | reverse complement strand
TTTTTAACCCTATTTCCACACAATCTCTCGTTTAATAACTTTTTATTACTATTATTACAATTAGTTTTCGCTTTCGTCTCATTGTTTACTAAAAATTGATTTTGTTTTGCAATTGAAAGCGCAGTCGAAAGCGTCGAATTAGACGATACACCCGATGTCGAAGAATGAGTGGAACAGTTACCACCACTTCTACACCCATTCAATCCGGTTGTGCCGTTCGTATGATTCCTGGCACTCAAATTCGTACTCAAAGCCGGTGTTGACTGAGATTTTGAAATTTCATTATGTTTTACATCACTTGCCGTTGAATTCAATTGATTATCGCATTCGACAAAAGCCTTTGACTCCAAACTGTTCGACAAAGGAATGGATCCATTCGTTGCATTCGATTTCTTCTTCTTTTTCCGAATCTTAACGACAAATAAGTTTTAATAAAATAGAAATGTCTTTAAAATCGATTCAATTATACCCTTCTTTGAGTTGTCGCACATTTATTATCGCCAGACATCGAATCTATCGAATGGTTGCCTTAAGTCCAATATATAAAACATTGAAAGTTTAGATCCAATTCATGGAAACATTATTTAGTTATCCAAACCTTCAGTCTTTAATGCCTTCGGAGGTAAATGACATGGATTTGAGTTGGGATGAGATCTCTTGTAAGGCGACAAAGCTATCGGTGCAGTCGATGCAATCATTTCGTCAACTTTTTGCAGAGTTTGCAAACCATGAATCCGTTGAGACAATCGGTGGACACAAATGAATAGAAAAACAATGACAACAATCACTTCAATCATCATAAGCGCGATATGAACTTCGATGTAATGCCAGTTCAGACTCTCCCGTTCCCTCAACAACACCAACATCTCTGTGTTTAATAGATTTAGTTTCGTTTCCAATAGAGCTATACTTTCCTGTTGTTTCAGATCCTATGGTTCGAAAATAAGAATATAAAACAAAATAAGTGGTAAAACAGTCTTAAATACCCGTTCAGTAGCTCTAGTGTTGGTGTCATTCAATTTACTGATCGTTATATTGAACGCTCTTTGCATTTCTTCCATTTGTTTCCGATATCTTAAACTCAATTCTTCCAAATATTGTGAACTGAGCGACAAATTCACTTCCAGTGCTTTAATTCGATTCGAAAGTCGTATTACAACCGATTCCTTCGACTGACCAATAGTGGAACCGCTTATATAACCGTTGTTTCCAGTCTGGCTGACCTGACCGCCTGTGTTCTGGTTGTTAATGATATGTCCACTCATTTCATTGATTGTCGTATTTCTAATAAATTCTGTTTTGCCGATACTTTCGCTTTCATTCGTATCATTAATATCGTTAATCACATCAATTGTCGACAAATCTTCACTTTTGTCCGAATCGAATGAATGGGTCGACGACTCACTAGAGATTGATTGCGAAACTGAGAATTCAATTGTAGTAGAAATGAGTTCAACTACAGACGGAGTGATGACACTATCCGATACTTCTGACACTTGTATAGAATTATCTAAAGTTAAGTTATCAACAGATTTCTCGTCCAAAACAACATTAAGAATAGGTTTTGTCGGCGAAATAAAATCGAAATTTTGAGAAATAATAGTTGACTCGATTTTTATCGATTCATTCGAACTGTTTGTCGGCTGAGAATTGCACTGAAATAACAAATTCTTTTCCAATGAAGAGTTGATTATATTTAAACTCAGATATTGTTGTATTAATAACTCATATAATGGCTGACCAAACATGGCTTTCAAATACGAACAACTATTGCAATGATTGGTTGTTTTACTGCAATTTTCTAAATATTTATCCACTTTTGGATACAATCGAATTGCCATTAATTCAAAGTCAACCAATCCGTTCAGTGTTGAAGAATTGAGACTCTTATTCAAACTGTTCTCCGAGTCTTCGATATTGTTTCCTAAAAATTAGTAAAATATCTCTTAATATAAATATATTTCTAAAACAATGAATAGTAATCATTGATTACTAATCAGTAATTTTCATAATAAATAAAAACATTGTTTTTATTGAATAATTAAAAATCAAATGCAAACAAACCATTGAGCGCTTGAGCAGCTTTGCGAACAATATTGAAAACGGCGTCTCTGGCGGTGCCGAAGAGGTTCTGAGCGCCGGCCTCTTCGCCTATCATCTCCTCATTGAGAGGCGACTCGTCTTCATCGACGCCTATGTTCTGATTTGTGTCCATATTATCAATTCGTTCGACTTCTTCGAACAAAGAAGTGCCGAAAATGCGGACAACACTGAGTGGACAGAAGTGTTCGGCGCCGTAATGGGACAGCAGTTCTATTTTAATAAACTTTACGAATCCGTTGTTTTGCAACTGAAAGCGCTGTACAGATCGCTCGTCCATTGAGTTAAACGTACCTTAAGTTCAAAATCGAAACAAACCCTAAATTACATTAATTTCAAAACTATTCGACCAAAAGCCTCACCCAATGAAGACCAGTCGCGAGTTGGGTAGTGATCACTGGCCTGAATGTTGAACTCCTTGGGCACCGAAGAGTAGAGTTCAAAGTTCGCCAATTCTATAGTTTTCGGTTGAATTGTTTCGCAGAGTTCGACCACAAACCAGATCTTCGCTTTGCAGGGATTCAACATATATTCGTCGGTTTGTTCGTTCAGTATTCTGTCGGTCAGTCAATCACTCAATCAGTAAATCAGTTAATTTGATAACAACTAATCGATTGATGATAAGAGCGATCAAACAAACCTCTGCACAGATTCGGACTCCGGGTTAGTGTCGACCACTTTAGCCCCGCATTCAAACGATGCAAAATTCCGGTGCCTTTTGGCGATCGGCTTCTGTTTGGCCACAACCGGCGACTGAGCGAGTGGTGCCGTCGGCGCTGATTGTGGCGACTGTTCCGGCGCTACGATCTTCGTTACTGTCTTTTCAATCGATTTTTCGGCAATTTTTTTCCGCCATTCCTCGAAAGAGAGCATCTCATTCGGTGGTGAAGGGGTCGGCACTGATGGCAAGTCTTCGACCACTGGTGCCAACGGTTCGACATAAGTCTTGTTAACAGTAATCACTTTCGTCTCATTTGTCGCTTCATTTTCATTGGTTTTGATTGAGTTTTGTGTCTTTGACTGTAAATCACTGTTTGATTCAATTATATCGTTATTATTGTTATTATTATTAGTTATCGATGACTCAGAAAGTGATTCAGTAATGAAAACAACGATTAAGTAAACAATTAAAACAAATTTAAAACTCATTTTCAACTGAAATCTGATGTAAACAACACATAAATAAATAATAATAATAATTAAATGTTTCTATGTTTGCAAATATAGAATAAGTACGTTATTTCTGGATAAAGATTTGCCATCAAATTAAATAAAAATTGATCCAGTTTATTAATTACCGGTATTATAATTTACAATTATTAATCCATCTTATTTATTGAAATTTACCCCAATCTACCTAACTTAATAAAAAGATAATTAACATTGGTACTTTTATTGAATTAATTGATAAATAATACAACTGTTTTAAAATTAGGTTTAGATTAAATAAAATTGAAACCCGGACTCAAAATAACATATATTTACCGGAAATTCAATTTTTAAATCAATTGAAATGAAGAGAAAAATTCAATTTTCATAAATAAAGTTAATTTAAGTTTATTTCGGAATTAATTCAAATTAAAAACAAAATAGAATTGAAATGAAAGTGAAGTAAATCGGCGGTCAATCGGTCAGCGCTTGCCGTTGTTGTAGCCCATGGGCCGAACGGGTGTCTTATAGCTATTGGCCGCCTGTTGTTGCAACTGATAGGCCAGAGGATGGATCTTAAAGCCGTACAAACGCGGGAAGAACTGGTTGATCGGCCGCTTCGGGCGGTACTCCGGGTGCACCATAAACAACATGTGCGGAAAGCCGGAGCCGAAGTACGCGCCGTCGGTGTGATGGTGTCGCGACGACTTCGGGTTATAGATGTCCATACACTTCGGGCAGTACAGCTTCACCATCGCCTCCCCGGGCAGGT
The DNA here is from genome assembly GCA_034699545.1 of Porobelba spinosa. Lineage (NCBI taxonomy): Eukaryota > Metazoa > Arthropoda > Arachnida > Sarcoptiformes > Damaeidae > Porobelba > Porobelba spinosa. The sequence goes on along the minus strand of JAQIYC010000748.1, from coordinate 7,683 downwards.
CCGACAGCCCGATCGGCAGCATTGTCTGGTTCTCGCAGTACACGCGCGGACAGTATCCGAAGTCTCCGTTTTGGTACTTATCGATCATCTGAGCGATGCCTCTATTGGTCAGAATAAAGCGCGCGTGGATTAGCCCGTATAGCATCTCCGCCGCCTGTTCTATCAAATCGCTCTGAGCACCGGGAGGGCGGGAGGAAGTGGAAGACAAATTAATCAATTAGTGGTCGAACGGGAGAAGTGGTGCCGAACCTGATTGGGGTTCTCCTCGAGCTCGTCGTCGGGCTCTAAGTCGAGAATCATGTCGAGCGCCTGTCGATAGTGCGGCACCGATTCGGACAGTCCGGTCAGATTGAACTTGTCGTGGATGTAGTCCTCGTCGACTTCGCAGAAGTACTCATTGCCTCTGAGTCCGCAAAACCACGAAATCCAAGAAACCTCTTCTGACGACGACATGTCTTCAGAGGCCAATACAGTCGACACCGCCAGTCCTCTACCGGTGCAGACAATTGAGATAATTAAGTAAAATAATAAATGAATTAATTATCAATAAATACCTTATATTTACCACAAATTTGATTTAAAATCAATTCAAATGACAACAAATTGAGTGTTTAGTTAATTCACTCAAAGATCTCCACCATTTGTAGGGATCGTTTATGAATTGCGAATTTAAGTTCAACTTTTGATTCAAAACTATTTGCAATTATTATATTAGCCTTAAGTCTAAACATATTTTGTTATTTCGTTAGTATTTCGCCATTTGTTTGTCTGAATGGCATTCAATGCAAACGATTGTAATTGTAATTCAATTTAATTGCTATTAATTGTGATTTTAATGTATTTAAAATGTTTGCAAACTTTTAATTAATTCAAGTTTTAAGTCAAGAGTTGTTTTGATTAAAGATTTTAGTCTTTTATTGACTATTGTTTGCATTGAAAGTAATAAACAATTGAAGACAATGTCCGGAATCATAACCAACGACTCGAAAGCGCCGGTTCGGGACACCCGTCGCGTCCAGTTCGGCATTTTGGGTCCGGACGAGTGCCGCCGAATGTCGGTCACCGAAGGAGGCATTCAATACTCGGAGGTCTACGAGAACGGACGGCCGAAGTTGGGCGGACTGATGGACCCGCGCCAGGGGGTGATCGACCGCACCAGTCGCTGCCAGACCTGCGCCGGCAATATGACCGAATGCCCCGGTCACTTCGGGCACATCGAACTGGCCAAACCCGTCTTCCACATCGGCTTTCTCAACAAAACCATCAAAACTCTTCGTTGCGTTTGTTTCTATTGCTCGAAACTACTGATATCGCCGACCAATCCGAAGATCAAAGAGATCGTCAATGAGACCAAAGGCAACCCTCGGAAGCGTTTGGGTCACGTCTACGACCTCTGCAAAGGCAAGAACATCTGCGAAGGCGGCGAAGACATCGATATAAACAAAGGCGACGTCAATGAGGACCAGACGGATGAGCTGAAGAAGAAGCTGAACACTCACGGCGGGTGCGGTCGGTACCAACCGAAGCTCAAACGCGTTGGCCTCGAGTTGACCGCCGAATGGAAACACTTGAATGAAGACTCTCAGGAGAAGAAAGTCGTCTTAACCGCTGAAAGAGTTCACGAGATCTTCAAACATATTACCGATGAAGAGGTCATTATTCTCGGAATGGACCCGAAGTATGCGCGCCCGGACTGGATGTGTGTAACTGTCTTACCGGTGCCACCGCTGTGCGTCCGACCGGCAGTTGTGATGTTCGGATCCGCTCGAAATCAGGACGACTTGACTCACAAACTGTCGGATATCGTGAAGTGCAATAACGAGCTGATCCGCAACGAGCAGTCGGGCGCCGCCACTCATATTATAGCCGAGAACGTGAAGATGCTTCAGTACCACGTGGCCACTCTCGTCGACAACGAGATTCCCGGCATTCCGAAGGCGCAGCAGAAGTCCGGCCGACCTCTCAAGTCGATTAAACAGAGGTTGAAGTCAAAGGAGGGCCGCATTCGGGGCAATCTGATGGGCAAACGCGTCGACTTCAGTGCGCGCACAGTCATCACTCCCGACCCCAACCTCCGCATCGACGAAGTAGGCGTTCCCCGATCTATCGCACAGAACCTAACGTTCCCCGAAATCGTGACGCCGTTCAACATCGACCAAATGCACGAACTCGTGAGGAAAGGGCACAACCAATACCCGGGCGCCAAATACATCATTCGAGACAACGGCGAACGCATTGACCTTCGATTTCACCCAAAGCCTAGTGATCTGCACCTGCAGTACGGCTACAAAGTCGAGCGCCACATACGGAATGGCGACGTAATTGTGTTCAACAGACAGCCCACTCTCCACAAGATGTCGATGATGGGGCATAGGATCCGAGTGCTGCCCTGGTCGACATTCCGGCTCAACCTATCGGTGACGACGCCCTACAACGCGGACTTCGACGGCGATGAGATGAACCTACATGTGCCGCAATCGCTGGAGACCCGGGCGGAGATGGAGCAGCTGGCGATGGTGCCCAGGCAGATCATCACTCCTCAGAGCAATAAGCCGGTGATGGGTATAGTTCAGGACACCCTTACGGCGGTGCGGAAGATGACCAAAAGGGATGTCTTCCTCGAAAAGGAGCAAATGATGAATATATTGATGTTTCTGCCGATATGGGACGGGAAGATGCCGATGCCGGCCGTCCTTAAGCCCAAGCCGTTGTGGACGGGCAAACAGCTCTTCTCTCTCATCATTCCCGGACCCGTTTCGCTCATTCGCAACCACTCGACACATCCGGACGAAGAAGACGACGGCCCCTATAAGTGGATATCTCCGGGCGATACGAAGGTTCTCATAGAACACGGGGAACTCATATCGGGGATTGTCTGCTCGAAGACTGTGGGCAAAGCCGCCGGTTCTCTCATGCATGTGGTCTTCAACGAGATGGGGCACGAGATCTGCGGTCTCTTCTACGGACACATCCAAACTGTGGTTAACAACTGGCTGTTACTCGAAGGCCACACCATTGGCATTGGCGACACGTTTGCAGATCCGGCCACTTATCAGGTATGACCGCAACACTTGATTAGTTCGATTTGAAAACATTTATAATTGAGTTTTGGATTAACAGGACATTCAAGAGACCATCAAAAAGGCGAAACAGGATGTGATTGAAGTGATCGAAAAGGCACACAACGACGAGTTGGAACCGACGCCCGGAAACACTCTTCGCCAGACATTCGAGAATCAAGTGAATCGTATTCTGAACGACGCCAGAGACAAGACGGGAGCGTCGGCTCAGAAGTCATTGTCTGAAAACAATAACTTTAAGTCTATGGTAGTGTCGGGTGCGAAGGGTTCGAAGATTAATATATCGCAAGTTATCGCATGTGTCGGACAGCAGAACGTCGAGGGAAAGCGGATTCCATTTGGATTTCGAAAGCGAACTCTTCCGCACTTTATTAAAGACGATTACGGCCCGGAGTCGCGCGGTTTTGTCGAGAACTCCTATTTGGCCGGTTTGACCCCTTCCGAGTTCTTCTTCCATTCAATGGGCGGTCGCGAAGGTATAGATTAATTGCAAGTTTTGTACGCGTTTTTATAATGGAATGTCTGCCCACTTTGCACAGGACTTATTGATACAGCTGTGAAGACAGCGACCACTGGTTATATCCAGCGCCGACTCGTCAAAGCCATGGAGTCAGTGATGATCACATACGACGGCACAGTTCGCAATTCGAACGGACAGGTGATTCAGTTGCGCTACGGCGAGGACGGTCTGGACGGCGCGGCCGTTGAATATCAGAATCTGCCGACTCTTAAGCCGAACGATAAGGCATTTCGCGACAGATTTAAGTTCGACGGAAGTAATGAACGATATCTTCGGAAGTAATTTGTTTTTAATTAATTGTTTTAATTTAATTTAATTTAATTTAATTTAATTTAATTTAATTTAAAAATTTTTTTATTCTCAGAATATTCTCCGAAGAGGTCGTGCGCGAGCTTTCGGGCAATTCTTCGTCGCTGTCGGAACTCGAACAGGAATGGGAGCGACTGAAGGCCGACCGCGAAATACTACGAACTATATTCCCGACGGGAGACTCAAAGGTAGTCCTTCCGTGCAATTTGAACCGAATGATATGGAACGCACAGAAGATATTTCACGTCAACCTCAGGGGTCAGACAGATCTGTCGCCACTTAAGGTGATAGACGGCGTCGAACAACTGGTTAAACGGCTTACAATAGTGCCGGGAGAGGACCGCCTGTCCGTTCAGGCCAACCAAAACGCGACACTTCTCTTTAGAGCACTATTGCGGTCAACCCTCTGCACCAAAAAGATCACCGAACAGGACCGGCTCAGCTCCGAAGCATTTGATTGGCTGATCGGTGAGATAGAGACTCGATTCCAGCAGTCGCAGGTCCAACCGGGCGAAATGGTGGGGGTTTTGGCCGCGCAGTCCATCGGCGAACCGGCCACTCAGATGACGCTCAACACATTCCATTACGCCGGTGTGTCCGCCAAGAATGTAACCCTAGGTATGCCCTCTTGTGCTGCTCTTCCGTTCTTTTTTGCCGATTTTGTAATCAATTCAATTGATTCGAATTGGTTTCAGGCGTTCCTCGACTGACGGAAATCATTAATATCTCGAAGAAACCAAAGACTCCATCGCTGACAGTGTTTCTGACGGGTGCGGCCGCACGGGATGCCGAGAAGGCCAAAGACGTGTTGTGTCGCTTAGAGCACACGACTCTTCGCAAAGTGACGGCCAATACGGCCATATACTACGATCCGGATCCGCTCAACTCAGTCATCATTGAAGACCAGGAGTTTGTGAACGTCTACTATGAAATGCCGGACTTCGACACGAGTCGGATCTCTCCCTGGCTTTTGCGCATAGAGTTGGACCGGAAGAGGATGACCGACAAGAAGCTAACGATGGAAGCGATCGCCGAGAAGATCAACGCCGGCTTCGGTGATGACCTCAACTGCATCTTCAATGACGACAACGCAGAGAGACTTATATTGCGGATAAGGATTATGAACTCCGACGAGAAGATGGAGGACGAGGAACAGGTCGATAAGATGGAGGACGACGTGTTCCTGCGCTGTATTGAGGCGTCGATGCTGTCGGACATCACCCTCCAGGGCATTGAGTCGATAACCAAAGTCTATATGCATTTGCCGACCACTGACAACAAGAAGCGAATCATAATCACAGACACCGGAGAATATAAGGCTATCGCCGAATGGCTGCTCGAGACCGACGGCACGTCCCTTATGCGGGTGCTCTCTGAGCAGGACGTCGACCCGGCCCGCACTTATTCGAACGATATCTGCGAGATCTTCGCCACTCTTGGCATCGAAGCCGTGCGGAAAGCCGTTGAAAAGGAGATTAATCACGTGATTAGTTTCGACGGATCGTACGTTAATTACCGACATTTGGCACTGCTTTGCGACGTAATGACAGCCAAAGGCCATCTGATGGCCATCACTCGCCACGGCATCAATCGCCAAGACGTCGGCGCTCTTATGCGCTGTTCGTTCGAAGAGACGGTGGATGTGCTGATCGACGCGGCCGCGCACGCAGAGGTCGACCATTTGATTGGCGTTTCGGAGAACATAATAATGGGACAGTTGGCCAAAATGGGAACGGGAGCTTTCGGGATGCTTTTGGATCCGGACAAATGCAAACATGGAATTGAAATACCGATGAATTTGCCCGGAATGGGGGTTATGGGTGAGTAAAGCATTGATTGATTGCTGTTTCGAATTCTAAATTCGTTTGTTTAGGCGCCGGCATATTCTTCGGGGGCGCGGACTCGCCCTCAATGTCCGGAATGTCGCCGCAGATGACGCCGTGGACTCAGGGCGCGACTCCGGCTTACGGTAACGCATGGACTCCGGGCCGGCTCGGAATGGGTATGACTCCGGGCGGCGCAGGCTTTTCACCGTCGGCTGCGTCTGACGCGAGTGGCTTTTCTCCTGGCTATTCCCCGGGTTGGTCACCACAGCCGGGCTCTCCCGGCTCACCCTCTTCGCCGTACATACCTTCACCTCACGGCCCTCTCTCGCCATCATATTCGCCGTCGTCTCCGGCTTACGCACCGATGTCTCCGGGAATCGGTCCGTCGAGTCCGACCTATTCGCCGACCAGTCCGTCGTACTCTCCAACGAGTCCCTCATATTCGCCGACTTCTCCCAATTACTCGCCAACGAGTCCTAACTATTCGCCGACTTCGCCCAGTTATTCGCCGACCAGTCCGTCGTATTCGCCGACCAGTCCTTCGTATTCGCCGACCAGTCCGTCATATTCACCGACGAGTCCGAGCTATTCCCCGACCAGTCCTTCGTAAGTGATTTTTTGTTAGAATTTGAACTAAATTTTTATTTAAAATATATTTTTTTGCAGTTATTCGCCGACCAGTCCTTCCTATTCTCCCACTTCTCCGTCATATTCGCCGACCAGCCCCTCCTACTCGCCTACTAGTCCTTCATATTCTCCGACCAGTCCGTCATATTCACCGACGAGTCCATCGTATTCGCCGACCAGTCCTTCGTATAGCCCGTCGTCGCCATCATATGCACCGACGAGTCCTTCTTATTCTCCGACGTCTCCCTCCTATTCGCCTACCAGTCCCTCTTACTCCCCGACCAGCCCTTCGTACAGCCCGTCGTCGCCATCATATTCGCCGACGAGTCCGTCGTATTCTCCGGGTTCGCCCACTTATTCGCCGTCTTCGCCGAAGTACTCGCCCGCCAGTCCTTCCTACTCACCGACGAGTCCGTCGTACTCGCCTTCATCGCCGCGTTACACCCCGGCGTCACCCAAGTACTCGCCGACATCCCCGCGCTACTCCCCGACCAGCCCTTCCTATTCGCCGACGAGTCCAAACTTCAGTGGCGCGAGTCCGGGATATTCGCCGACATCGCCGACCTATTCGCCCAGTTCTCCGAAGTATACGCCGACCTCTCCCTCATACAGCCCGTCGTCGCCCAAGTATTCGCCGACGAGTCCGACGTATTCGCCGACGAGTCCTAATTATACGCCGACGTCTCCAACATATTCGCCGACCAGTCCTCGTGGGTCTCAATATTCGCCGACTTCGCCCAGTTATTCGCCGACGAGTCCCACGTATTCTCCTTCGAGTCCTTCACGCGATGACGACAACCAAAAGAATTGAAGAATTGATTCGATTATTACTTCACTTATTCTCTGATTTTTTAATTATTATTTTTGATTTTAATCGATATTATCTAAAACTAAAACTAAATATATATTAATAAACATAAAAAATGTATAATTTTTTGTCGAATTAAACTCAAATAAATCAAACTTTAATTAATTGATTTTCCGAACAATTTTACCCAAAATTTCGATTAACTAGAAATAGAGATCGAATTACTCGATTACTATTGCAATCAAGTCTACGGTATTTGCTTTTTTGATTACATTTCAAATGAAAAATTAAAAACAAAGATTAAAGAAAATGAACATGGCTTATGAATCATAAATTATGATAAGAGGAATTGACAATTTCATAAAAACTTGAATAATTTAATTTAACCATAATGTTTACATTAAATACATTAATCTACACCATAAAAAAATATTTAAAATATTTTATGATTTTTAGTTTTCGAAATATGAATTTTTTAAAAATAGGTTTCTGTAGAAAAGTATTGTCAGATTT
>JAQIYC010000747.1:0-11712 GCA_034699545.1 Porobelba spinosa | reverse complement strand
AAAGTTAAAAATTAAAAAGAATTTTAGTTTTAGATTTGAATATTTCTCAGTTTTAAGTAATTTACATATTTTATTTATACTGTATTTGTACTGTATTATTTTTAATATTTTTACATTTAAAGACTACTTAAATTAATAATAAAGCAATAACTGAATCAATTAATTCCGGCCAAAAGCACCAGTAGTGGTCACTTAAAGATCTAAACGTTGGTACCAATCAACGACTGGTCAACAGTAGCCGGAAGTTGTGTAGAAGTAATGCTTAGCAAATGTCGATTAAGATATTGATTGCAATTTGAAATAATTTATTAAATAAAAACTTTTTTGTAATCCACTTGAAGACTCTGGTCTCATCACCGACTGGCCAACAGGTTAACCATAGCCTACTGTCCATCACATTCCTGGGCTGTGACGGTGAGGCATCTGTAATGGAGTCGAAAGGTTAGGCCAACCAATCGATGCCATTACGGATGAGATCGTGCGCGGGAGGAGTGGGCGGCGACTGAAGACCGATTATTTGGTTAAAGTTTGTTTCGATTCGCGTTGAAAAAAATAAGGCTTTCCATCGACCCGAGTCGATGTCGGTTAGGGTAATGTCGATCACTTTTTTCGGGGGTTTTCTATTGGCCTTATTTTTCTATTGGTTATGTTTCCAGTCTTTACGCGATTCCCACCACTGGTGTACGCGGTCTCCCCTCCCGCCTCAGCGGTAAAGTAGGTAATTCTCGCTCCAGAATCTAAAAAGCAATCAAACGGATGGTCTATTTGCACGACCTTAAACATCCAATTCCCGAGCGGTGAGGAGAGTGAGTGAGTGAGTGATTGGCCGCTCTATGGGATGTCGCGAAAGAAGTGTTGTTTAGTTTTTTCGAAGAAAAGCCACAAAAAATCAAAAGTCGTCAAAAGTATTGGTTCGGAAGAGATGGGAGTTATGGTGAAAGCCGTTCGACTCAAAAACGATTTAGTTTTGCACCCGAAGAGAGAAGAAATCTCTGAATTTTAATACATTTTCAATAAATGTTTTTAAATATTATATAATAAAATAATAACATAAAAAATTTAATCAGCATCATATAAAATATTTTATTTAAATAACATATTTCAATCAATTCAAACATTAAATCAAATTAATTCTTAATTAGAACATCCTGTTTGTTCAAACATTTTAGCTTGATCTGATAAATATTATATTTACGATTATTTTAAAATAATATTTAGTTTTTTATCGAAAGGATATCAACAATTTAAGTTATATGTTTAGTTTAATTTATTCATAATTTAAATTTTAATTGTTAATTAACTTATAAATATTTGTTTTCAAAATAATGTATTTTTATTATCCAACAAATAATAAACTAAATTAATAAATTTGCATAAAACAGGGCTAGCCAAGGTCCATCAGGTCATGGGTAGTTTAGGTAGGGGTAAATGACTCATGGCCAAAATCCTTGGGCGGGGAGAGTCCAGGTAGTGGTCAGCTTAAAAACAAAATGGCAGATTTCCGCCAAAACTGACGCCATTTTGTTCCTGAAACCTATAATTATAGCCGATTTAATTGGATTTAAACTAAATCAACTTTAAATTAAGCTAATTTAACTGAATTTAACCCGAATTTACCAAAAATGACTGCAAAATTTTTCCGCAGATTTCGGCTTTGATAAAATTTAAAATTAAACCGGCTAAATGAAAGTGGAATAGAATCTTTAATGACTCTTCTGGTAAGATACAATCCCACCGTCGGATCAATTTAATCCCACTTAACATCCAGCTAGTCTTTTGGATTTTATGTAATTTTATTTTTTTTAATTTACAATTATTAAGAATATATAAATACTTTGACAACATGTAAATATTGTCATTAATATCAATGAAATCAAATCCTATTTTCAAAAGAACGATCTATTGAACAGATTTACAATAATTCGAACTCTTATATCGAGGCGATTCTTATATAGATATCGTTCTCTTGATTGATGAAATTTATGATTTTACAATAATTAAAGGTATTTTTAACCCGTTCTTCCCAAATGTGCTGTTGATCAGAAACAACAACTCTGTTTAACTAAAATGTTTCGACCGGACTATTCAGGGACATTCCAATTGAATTCAATTTAAATGAATTAAATTTAAGTTTGAATTGATTTGAAGGACTTTTTTTGCAAATTGTTAAACAAATATAAAGATATCATATTTAAATGAACTGATTTTGTGAAAATTCTTTAGTAGTTTCGTTAGAATCAACTCAGAAACAACTCGCATAAATTGTATTAAATATCCAGTTTAAAAATATATTTAAAATGAAAATTCTAATTTTAGTTGTATTGCTAAACATTGCGACAATATATTCATATCAATTGCCGACAACTAATGTGAATAAAAAGAATGTGACGAACGGTAAGTCGAGTCTGAAATGCTTCAAAACTTTTAAATAATTGCATTTATAGATGATATCAAGGAATTAAGAACTGAATTATTTATTACCCGGGGATATGACAAATTTGTTCGTCCGATTCCAAAAAAGGATACATTTCGAGTTACCATTGATTATAATTTAGTTCAAATTACTGAATTGGTTTGTATTTCAATAATGTCTAAAATCTTTTGATTAAATCTCATTTAAAATCTTATAAAAGAACGTAAGATCTCAAACGCTTACAGTTCAGGGATGGCTGTGGTATCAATGGTCAGTAATTAATTAGTTATTATTTAATTTAATATTAAATATTTAAGTATTGAAATGTTGAAAATAATTTTATTAAATAAAACTATTTATAACATTTATAATTTTAACTTTACATTTCGATATATTTTCTAAATAAGTTTAATAAAGATTATGTTTGAAGTTTTAGTTATTTAAGTTTATAAAATAATAATATAATTTATAAAAATTGCAAAAATCCTAACCAAGCAATTGAATCGATAGGCACGACGAGAGCCTCGTTTGGGACAATAATCCAAAATTCTCTCACATCGAGAATATTAGGGTTCCGTCCGATCAGATCTACAGACCAGACATTATGGCTTATAATAGCGTCGATTACAAAACGCCGACTACTATGAACACAAACGCTATTGTAACCAAGCAGGGTGATATCATATGGGTGCCGCCTTCAACTCTACAAACTATATGCATTGTCAATTTGCAAAAATGGCCAAATGATGAACAAATTTGTTCTTTCAAGTTTGGTTCTTGGACAAACAACGGTTTTATTATGGATTTATATCCCAGCAGTAAATATTGCTTAATTATAATTATATTTTAAACTGCTAATATTTTAGTTTTTAGAAACATTCAATTATTTAACTTTTTAAATAAAATATTAATTATTGATATTTATTTTTATATGTTAATTGTGTAAACTTATCTTAATGTTATTTATTTTATATATTTAAAATAATATTGAAACACTACGTACACCTTCCCGCCCCTTTCACATAGAAATTTTGGTGGAGGATTGTTATGCCTCTAGCAAGATATATTTGTTTATTTAAAAAAATAACTATTTAAATAATTAAAATTTTGTATTTTAACAGACAAAACAAACCCTGGTCAAATGGCATCTGAATTTTTCACTAAAAACTCTGAATTTGAAGTTGGTTACATCAATGTCACCCGAGATGTAACTTATTATGATTGCTGTTCAGAGCCATACCCCAGCGTCACATTTTATATTCGACTAACCCGTAAACCGAGTTTATATCATTACATAATAACGATGCCATCGGTTGTGGCGATTGTCTTAAGTCTCATCTCATTCTGGTTTCCAATTCGATCCAACATTCGCTTTGCTTTGAATTCAATTAGTTTTCTAACATTGACTGCAATATTGCTGTATTTGGGCTCTCTATTAGGGTTTGGCTATTTAGGCATTCCATTTGCTGGTCAGTCAATGTGTTTCGAAATTAATTTGCATTAAAATAATATGTTTTCCTAAACTTAATTATAGTGCGATTCTTGAGTTTGACGACTCTTTTTGTTGGATTTGTGCAAATTTGGTCAACCCTTGGGTACAACATATCATTGTTGAACCATGAGATCCCTTTGTGGACAATTAAATACACGAAACCATTGCTCCAAACGATGTACAAAAACAGTGAACACGAAAGCATGCAATTGACTCAATCGGAAGCACAGGATTCGAGCAAAAAGTCTTCAAAACCAACGCTCGAAGATCTGGTGTTTAGTGTCGACAAAATCGTTTTCATTCTTTACATCTCAGCTATTGTTTTCAATTATTTTGTTTAATCGATGTTTTGTTCAAAATGTTTTTGAAAATAATTAATTAATTTATATTGATTTAAATATTATATATTTTAACAAGTTGATAAGTATTTAGATGTAGATTAAAACCAGTATTTGCATTTTATTATATTTTAAACTGGTTAATCGTGAATTATTCTAAATATTTTAATTTACTAATCTTCAAAAATAATAAAATTAAAAATGTTTTAAATATATTAAATTTTAAAGTTTTATAAAAAAAAAGACAATTTCTAATAAATATAATATAACTTTAATATTTAAACAAGGTTAATTGTTCAAAGAGAAATTAATTAATTCAGTTAAGTTGTATAAATTGGCAAATTTTCTATTTTTTTATATTGATAACTCTAATGTTTTACTTATTATTAATAATAAGTTATACAATTTAACAATATTTGAGTCTTTGGCTGATCAAGTAAGCACCTTGATCAAATTGAAAATGGCGCCCAGGTAACACAAATTATAGCACACTGGCTATAGCCGGAATGAGCAGGCATGAGTTTATATATTTAGAAATAGTCATTGAAAAACATTATATTACAGTCGAGGAATTAAAAGTTTTAAACATTAACTTAAGAAAGTAATAATATTATTGAATTAACAAGTTCATTCAATTAGAGAATTAGGGTCAAGCAGACATAACCAAAGGGGGTTTCAGTTATGCAACCCCCTACTTGAAAATTTTACCTCTAATCTCTCTAGGATCTGAAAGGTACCCCCCAAAATTTCTGACCGACTTTGTAAAAATGGCGTTAATTTAACTAAATTAAGACTAAATCCGGTTTAACTCCAGTTAAATTAGCTTAATTTAGTGTTAATTTAGGTTAAATCCGGTTAAATCGGCTTTAATTGCAGATTTTGGAAACAAAATTGCGTTATTTTGGCGTTGTTATTTTGTTTTTGAGTTGACTCCTACCTAGAACCCCATAGGATTTTGAAAAAAAAGTCATTTACACATACCTGAACCCCCCCCCCCTAGCCTGACTCAGTCTGGCCAACCCTGGCTAACCTCTTAATTTCATTACAGATACTTGTCGACACAACCCAGGAATGTGATGGACTGGACGGCTACGGCGGGTCGATGATTGAGACCATAGTTTAGGTCTTCAATTAGATTACAAAAAAGTTTTTTAATTTATTTAATAATTTATTTCAAATTGCAATCAATATCTTAATCGACATTTGCTAACAAAAGCAGTACTTCTGCAGAAATGAGTCGTCAATACAATTGGATTGCATTCCGTATTCATTGATTCGAGAAATGTCGCCAATTATTCGCATTTTGTCGAAGACCTTATGAACGGTAGCCTCGAATATGGCAGAACTCGGCCTAACTTTCACTTTAATTAAATACTCTTTTTCGAAACGATTGACACTTTTTCGGGTTTCATAAGCCGTTAGTATTTGATTGAAAACTAATTTCTTACACAAACTGAGCACTGGTTTCAACAACCGATTCACTTCAGACACTACGAAGTTTGCGACTGAACTCATATTCGAAGGATTGTCGACTCGAGTCGGTTCAGCACATGTACACCAATGTGCGGATATTTCTTCCGATTCACAGCTCCTATTGACCCCAATTTCATCAAACAATGACTTCCCGTGTCTTAGGTCTGACACTGATTTGCCTGATATTGAAAATTAAGGTTAGCTTTGATTAGAAATTTTAAATCAATTTATTTTTAGTCAATCAATAATTGCTTTGGAATACCTCTCGCAATGTGTATAAGAGTCGCAAATATGTCGAAGGGAGTGGTGAGTCGATGGCTATTTGTTTTCAAATTGCGGTCAATAGTGTCTGTCGTAAACATTTTGGGCAAATATATGAAAAGGAAAGGCAGTCTCTCTTCAACAGTTCCCGAATCAGTTGCTCTCATTTTGCCGAATCTGATCCCGTGGTCAGAGAAGAGAAACAAAATCGTATCGTTTAGTAGATTATTGGCGAATAGTTTGGAGAGAAAGGCATAAACGGGTAGATCTGCATAACCGGCATAATTGGCGTTATTATGCGTCAAATGTGCCATAAATACAAACGCGAAGTACTTCTGACGTCTGATTCGCATTGCATTCACTAAATCATACGTAAAGTTGTAGTAAAACTATTGATATTTTAAAGTAAAAACATTTTAAATAATTTAAAGCTTTAATACTATAAGTAAGCTTATACTGACCTCCAGTTCCATTTTGTCTTTATAGCAAAATCTATTGAGTTGTCCGTTCATTGCCAATGAGACGGGTCTTAGATAATAGTCTGTCGGTTGATCCACAAAACCTTTTTTGTTAAAATTGAAGAGTGAATATCGGGGTAAGTCTTCGATTAAAGTTGTGGTAAAGTTTTGTTTTGCAAACTCTTTCCAAACGAGTGGTAAATCATCAAAATATTTAGTGTTTCGAATCGATTCGTTCCAGAAGTGGTCAAAGAAATGTCCGGTCAGTACAGCCATCAAATTGGGGAACGTATTGTCGCCTATTTTATTGTAGCCTTTAATCGGATAAAAGCCGTGTTTTTGCGCTAACTTTTCCGTTAAACTAAACTGTCGTTTAAAGTTAAGCCAAGAAATTGAGTCAATGCCTAACATCAAAACATTCGGTTTATTTTGATCCACAGTTTTATCATTTTTTGTTTTTAACTCTTTTTCGGGAATCAGTGGAACGATTTGATCAAAAACTTTTAATTTAATAAATTTGAATACTTTATGAGTTGTTTTCGATGTTTTAACAGACTTTTTCTTATTTTGATAGCAACGGACTCTAACGGCATCACAATCTGTTAGATTCACCGAATGCTTAATTGGTCCGAACTTTCGGCCGTATTTCACAACCGAATCGGAACCTCTTTTTCGCAGTATTTCAGTCGCAAAACATTGAGGAATTGGTTTCGGATTATTCGTATATTTGATAGAAATGACGGTTTGATTGACACGAATAGCACTCAATAGTTGTGTTTCATGTGTCCGACACTTAACTCTTTTGCCGCTATGGTTGCGAAATATACGCCGGGTCTGGTTGTCCCATACGGGCCACTCAACCATTTTACACATTTCCGTATTTATTATATAATTTATTTTTGATTTATTATAGCTTTGAGTTAATGGAATGAAAATTGATGAGGAATTCAACGAAGAATTTATTTTATCAACTGTTGACAGCATTTGTGACATTTCATAACTATTATAAAAAACTTCTTTAACATATTTATTAGATTTGAATAAATTTTAAGTTTAAATTCTTACCGATTCGTAGAATCAGGAAAATTAAAATATATTAAATATAAAGCAAACAAAACAATAAACAAAAAATAAATTTTCGATCGACTCATTCTCAACACCAAATTATTTCTTTGCTTTACATCTCTATTGATATACTTTATATCTATTTTTTGATAGTCTATGTATTATAAATATCAATACATTTTAAATGTCTCTCTTTTCAAACAATCAATTAAATTAAATTATTTCATTCTTATTTAATTTTCATTTCATAAATTATTAAAAAAAATTTTTTTAAGCAAATAGTAATTTAACAAAAATACTCAATAAGTTCTAACTTTTACAAATATTTTAAAACAAAATTCAAAAAGTTTTGATTAATATAAGAACAAAACATTTGTGTTTTTTTTTTGTAAAGATATTTGTGTCACTAAAATGTAGTGAAGACATGATATTCTTCTTAAGCGAACAAATCATATCACAGACTAAAGATAATTAGTGTTTAAAAAGAATATTCATCAGGAGAGTAGTCAAGCAGTTATTTAGTGTCAAAAAATGTGATTCATTTATGTTATGAAGTAATCTAACCTTCATTTCATAGATAATCACAGTTAAGAAAAAGCAAAAGCAATTATATTTATAGTTACTCTTCAAACATAATGTCCATTAAAACTAATAATTTATTTGACATTTATAGCGAATGAGGAATAAAACAATTCAAAGCTATTAAATGCAATTCAATGCTAAATCATTTCGAAAACACATATTTTTATAGAAACTTTCTATTTGTTTGAGTAATTGATTTATTTGCAAATATTTTGATTACTTTAACTTCTAAGCAGTTATATGAATGCAAAGAATAAATAAACACATTTAGTCTAACAGACAGAACAAAATCAAAATCATTAGTTTATTACAAATATCCGTTAAGTTTCCGACACTTCCTCTCCGATTGAGATAATACGAAGAGTGACTTCGAATTGAATTTATTTCAATTAATGGCAATAATTCAATAACAAATGGGTTAATGAACTGAAATATCAGTTAAAATACAATTCATTTTTGTTCTCGGTTTCTCATCATTTTTTGTGACTTATTTTTGATTAAGTAATCTTTGAAAAGAATAAAATATATATATATATAGAAATAATTTTCTCATTAAACGAATAAAATTTGTTGAGATTAAGGAAAAGCAATTCATTCGAATAAATTGTCTAAAAAACTAATTACTAATGAGTTGTTTGAATAATAAATTGTTTAACAATCAAATAAACTACTAATGAGTTAAACAAAATTAGATAAACTAAAAACCAAAATAAACCAATGAATTGAATAAAAAACAAGTTTTAAAGTGACTTCAGATTTCACAACTGGTTTCAAATGTGATTTAACAATAAAATAAATTTTGTTAAGTGTTGTTAAGTTGTATGCAATTTGTCTTTTATTCTCTAATCCATTGACAAAAATATAATAAAAAGATTTGAAAATTTTATAAATTACTAATAACTTTATTAAATTAAAATTGAATCTAATTGACCTAATTTTTAAATTATTTTTATGGTTAAGATTAACTTTAAATAAGAGATTTAAGTAAATTAACAAAACAAATATGAATTGAAAAATCAAAGATAATATTCGCATAAATAGTAATAACTTTCAAACACCGAAACAATAAGTTATTTCATCAACGATTGCGTCAATACAATAAAAAGCAAATATTTCTAAATACCTGTAAATATTTCTAATTATTGTTGACTACAGCTGTTAATCAATAAGAATTGAATTACATTAACATATTTGCAATTTATTTCAATTAAATTATCGATAAATTGAGTTATAATAACAAAAATGAGGCCTAAAGTGAATGCAATTGCAAATCGAGTCACTCTTTGAGACACTATTTAAGACACTGTTTGAGACAATAAAATGTCGATTAAATCAATTTTCGTTTATTTGTTTGTATTTGCATTGAATCCGATTGTGTCGAACGGGTGGACCCGATATCCACTCTATGGGAACAGCTTTTATGACTATAGGGTTCCGCGAATACAATACCCGAACTCAAGTCCACATTCACTCAACGTCGGAAATCCCGAGGATTTTCGAGTCCATGTGTTCGAGATATGTCGGCACACGTTCGCCGGCGCCTGGAATGCCATTACTGCCCAACAGATGCGCTTCAAAGAACTGCGCCGTTCGGTGCGGGACCGGAGGTATTACTGCGGACTACCATTCAATGTGAAGCCGTGGTATAGGGAGTACGGAGAGGCGGCCGTCATCTTCTACGGGCCCGGGCGTCGCCATCCCGACCAGACCAGCACTACAGCTATGGTTTCGGCCTATTTCTCACAGAAGCAGTCTTTGCCCTTCTCTACACTCCTCACACCCAAGATATTGGGCAACTTCCCGGGCGGGAGGGTTGAGGAATACTGGCGAGTATTTCATTGATTAATTGGTTTAGAATTCAATTAAACGAATAATACAATTGAAGGCAAGACACGAGAATCGCACAGAACCCGGAAGTGCCGCTAATTGCTAACGAAGTGGTTCGCAAATTGGCTTATCTTCACGGCCTGAACCCTCCGGCGCCGCGATCTGTGGACCACTTTTGGCACGAAATCGCGACTCTATTGGCTTCGGCCAGAAGTGCCGAAATCACAAATAGAGCTAAAGATTACTTTTCGCCGCAAAGGGTTTGACTCAAAGGTTATGTTTTGTATTAAATAATTGATTAAATTCTCACAAATCAGACAATCCTTTCGGAAATATTTAAACTGAATTTAGAAGCGGAAGCGCTTTGGCTCAGGCATTACATCGAAGACATGAGAGCACCCGTACTCTTCTCGCACGGGAACCCACGCGTAGAACAGATATTGTTGAGAAAGTTTGGGAAACAGGAAAATAAAGTGACTTTTCTAGACTTGGGTTGGGGTCGGTATATGTACCGGAGCTACGATTTGGCCAACTTTATAGTCGACGCGGCCTTTCAGTACGACAATCGACTCAATTATCCGCACTTTGCAGTCGAACCGCAGTTCATACCAACGCCACAACAGAGAGAAGAATTGATTGCTTTGTATTTGGATAGTATGACAACAATGGAAAGGGAATGGCCGGGCGCTCGCAATACTGTGCCCGCACTCATGGAAGAGATCAATCGATTGACTCTATTGTCGCACTTCTATAATGCAATTCAGGCTCTCTTTTCCTCGTATTATAATTTCGGCAAAATTGTTGGTTTTCCTGAATATGCGAAAACACGACTCGATTTGTATTACCGGCACAAGAGGTCTCTGATTGGGAGCCAATCGATGAATATTCCCTTATTTGCAACTATAGGTAGTTTCGGTGAATTCATAGACCATCGATATCCCGGCGCTCATACACTCCACCTGAACGACCAGTTACTTCAAAATCCATTTGTGAGCATTAGTTCTGCAATAACTGGATATGAATTTTCGGATAATCCTAATCTAAATCTACAAAATTTGTACAAAAATTTGGAAATATGTAGAAAATATTTGAGTGAACACAAGGAGGAAGACATACAACGTATTATTGAAATGAGAGGTTTATTACCCAAATATTATATGAGATATAATGAGTTTGAATTGAATCATAATATAATGAGAAATAATGATCCAGCTAATGTTTTTAATGACAATATAAACAAAATAGTTCCCGTCTCGTCATTATTTGATGCAAATCGAGCTATAAATTCATTTACACAACCGGTTAATACAATTGGATTAAATTTTGGTTTAAATAAATTGTTTAACACATATCCAAATCAAAGGCCAGTTCTTTCAAATTATCAAAATTATATCAATAATATTGAGACAACAAAAGCAACTAATCCTCAAATTATGACAATATATCAAAAACCTATTTATCCGAACATACCTACTCTCGAGAATTTAATCTCGATTTTAAATTATCGTAGAATTAATGCAAATTTATTAAATAGTTACAAAAATAAGTTACACAGTGTACCAAATTTAAACTTACATAATTATAATTTTATTTCAAGTTCACCCGTCAACAAATTTAAACTTATTCGGCAAAAATTAATCCCACAAAACTATATTTACCCAATTTTGCCCCCAATTAGTAATGTAATGTCAATTACAGACTATTATCGCAGAATTAATTCAAATCTAATAAATATTTATGAAAATAATAGATTAATACAAAATAGACCAAGTATACCTCTGCAAAATAATTATATGCCGTTAC
>JAQIYC010000746.1:0-11717 GCA_034699545.1 Porobelba spinosa | reverse complement strand
CGCCTACACTGCCCAACCCGGCCAACGCCAGAGCAGAGATTCAAATCGTTTGCACTCGACCCACATCTCTCATAATTAAACCTAAATTGAAGTCTTCGTGTCCTTTGTCTGCACCGCAAGACTCAGTATTTCCGATCGAAATGAATCAAAATCCAGAGATTGAGGTCGAGGTTCGAGACGACTCCGGAAGAAATTTTTACAATATTTCGACTTTGAATTTCGTTTGGAATATCGACGGAACGGGTACTTTCGAAACCCCCAACGGTGTGAAGGAAGTAGTAAACGGCGCCAAAGGATACTTTGCTATTACCAGAAATTTACAAATTTTAAGAGAATTTCAATCGAATTCAGTTAAGATAAGCGCAGAAATAGTTGGCTATAAAAAGGAATTTAAGGATAGGTTTAGAATCAAAAGTGAAATTGAATTGATTTCTGTCGATAAGGCAAAAGTCGATTCGGAAAACATTGCGATTTTTAATCATCCGAAACAAAAGGTAAACAATTATTCATTAAATCCATTAGAGTTTGAATTCGATTTTTTTAATCACTCTTAGGAGGAGTTGTGAAGCATTTGTTGACTCCATTCGCTTCAATACTTCCTCTTTAACTAAATTTATTTATTTTCTGTCTCTTATCTGTTGTGCTTTTGGGTCTATGAATCAGAACTTAATCTTAATCTTAATTACAACTTAAGATCTCAATTATTTCGGTTAAGGGTTTAAATGCAAAATAACTTTAAATTTTTGATTGAATCCCATTTTCATAATCTCTAACCCTGCTAACTTTTAATTAAACTGGAATTAAGCAAAACCTAAAATAATTTGTCGTCGAATGCATTCGTTGTTTTTGTCATCAATTGTAGTCAGAATTTAAAGTCATTTGTAGTCAAAAGCACAGCATTTAAGTCAACTAATTGAGTAAAGTATTGATTTAGCATTTAATCTAAATGTGGTTTAATTTATAAAAATTGATACATTTGTTGCAGTTTGTAGTGAACATACGAAGTGGTTCGGGTTATTTCGGTATAGATTCCGAAACTGAGCGCCAATTCATTAATATTAGTTTCAAACAACAGTCGAAGTCTTTTTCTGTAAGTGATTTCACTTTTGATTGTTTTTAAAATTGAGTTTTGAATTGCGTTTATATAAACATTCAAAAGATTACACCCAAAGTGGTCGGCGGAGGAGTCATTCAAATCAATGATTTGTGTCTTACGTCATACGGTTCAACCGATTTATACTATTCTGTGGTCGAAACGGCTGACATTCACATTGAAATCGTAGATAAATTTCAATTGGGAAGTGTTGTCGACGGATATGTGACTATTATTGACAATAATGGCGATAACATTCACGTTTCAAATCATAAGTTTATTGATTTAACACCGATTATATCGAATAAAATATTGAGTATTAGGTATTTTACTGTTAATTAAATGATTATAAGTGATTTGTGTTAGTTTATAAAGAAATAATTACAATTTGACAGCAATTTAACACATTTTGATGATTGGAAATCTGGGTTTAAGCTAAAAGGTGAAGAACTTGGGTTAAGTGCTTTGAAGTTTGTCAGCCAATCGCCGTATATTCCTTACATTGAGAGCTCAACCTTTAATATCCAGGTATTAATTATTGATTTTTGAAACTGTATTTAAACTGGATAATATTTAATGCAAATAATATTATAATTATAAGGTTTTCGCTGCGCTTAGAATTATTCCGTCAAACCTGACGGTCATAATTGGGGACCGCTTTCAAGCGACGTGTGTCGGAGGGCCTCAACCGCTCAGGACTATAGAGTTTTCTTTGGCCGATGAGAATGTGGCCGAAGTTGACTCTAACGGTCTGATTGTTGGACTAAAATTAGGAAAAACCAAACTAATGGCTCGGGTTCTCAGTGTTGACAACATTGAATATTCGAGATCTGAGATTGAATTATACGTCATAGCTCTCAACAAAATTAAAATCGTTAGCCATTCCAGTCAAGTGAGAATTGGATCGAAATTACCGCTTCATCTGATGGGCGCCAATGAATTTGAAACTCCATTTAGTTTTGGCACAAGTATTCCATTGCTTCGAATAACATGGAGTGTAAGCAATGATAATATCGCTGCCATTGAAAGTGTTTTCCAATCAGTGAGTGCATCGAAACCAATAAAAGCAAAACTTAATTATTAATTGTTAATCAAATTGTTATTTAATTTTAGTTCGGAATCGTTGACAACAATTCGAGTTCCATATCAGTGAGACTTCGGGCCATATCTGCGGGAATCGTAACCATCAAAGTAGTCGTTGAGACTAAAAGTTCGGCTAAAGATTCATCTTTACAACAGATTGTGAACAACAAGATTTTGAGCGATTCCATACAAATACATGTCTTTCCGTCGTTTTCGATTGTATCCAACGGTCAGAATATCGACGAAAGAGTTGTCTTAATGTCTCCGAATTCTCAGCTTTCGCTTCAGTCCAACCGTATCGGAGAAGCGGACTCTCAGTTTGAACTCTTGAACTCAACTAATATTCGGCTTTCGTGTGGATCTGACACATGTCTAAAGGCGGGAGAAAAGACTGAAGTCTCGTCTTTAGTCGTCCGAACGAATGAAAAATTTGGTCAAACCCTCACTTCGGTCTTCAGCATAAGAGTTGATAAGATTTCTTATCTTATGGTTAATCCAATCGATTATTTCGTTTTCGGTGAAACTATTGATGTTTTTCCGATTGGGTCTGAATTACAAATTCGAGTCTCATTTCATGACAATATCGGCAAAACATTTGATTCAATTCGATCTCAGATTCGATGGACTTTATCGCGAAATGATTTGATTATTATATCCAGAGGTTTAGACAATACCACTCTTCAGATCAGATCACTCAAAGAGGGCCGAACTTTGGTTAAGGTGTTTGACACTGAAAACGATATTATCGACTACTTTAGTGTAGACGTCGGGCCTGTCATCGAACCCAACGATTTGCGCTTAAGTATTGGTGAAGTCGTTTGCTTTCATTCAAAGCTAAAGAGCGCCAAATCTGGTCATTGGTTTGTCGAGAACGCCCTTATCGGTGACATCGATGCAATTTCGGGAGTTTTTGTAGCCCGAACTGGTGGACACACTTCGATTGGATGGAAATCAATGGACGGCTTATCTACGTATTCACCCATTGATGTAATGCCTCCAAAAAAGTTTACTCTCGACATAACCGGCTTTAATGGCATCACTAATAGCATCACTCAATCGATTCCAATCACTATATTTAGTCAATCGGAAGGCGTTCGCCGAAGACTTTGTGGCGCATCCATTGACTCTTTGAGTTTGAGTTCAATTGAAAGTCCGTTTAGTTGTGAAACAGTGTTCGACAATAGCGTCCAAATTAAGTCGATTTGGAATACAGGCATTGGATTCGATCCGAATTCTGGTCAATGGATCTGTAGATTTGAACCCAAAGTTGACATTAATTTATCGGAAATGGCGTTAATTACAGCCAATGTTTCGATATCAGTGATTATGTCAGTGCCGGCCCGAGACTCGGACTTGAATTATCCACCACTCGTTCATACCATAAGTGTTCCGTTTTTGCCGGCTTTCGATGTGTCGCCGAAACAAGTGATCGTAAGTCTAGACCAATCGGAAACAAGACTTACAGTCCATTCAGTGCCTAATGTTCTTCAAGACTTAACTATAATTACATCGAATTCCGATGTAATTGATGTCTCAAAGTCTGATATAATTGAAAACACTTTAAAAATTATAATAAAATTGAAAAATCCGGACGTCTTTTCCAATGATGTGTCGAATCTACACATTTCACTCAACTCTAAAATAACAAAACAAATGCAAAAAATTCCGATTCAAATCAAATTGTTTCGACAGAATATTCAACAAAATTCTCTTATTTTTCAATTACTAAAAGACTATTCGATTTCTTTAATGTCGTTTACATTAATTATTGCATTTATTTTATACAAAATATTTACCAAATATTTTCAACCGAAAGCCAGTTCGAGTGCACCAACACTGCCCTCCGATGTGACCGGTTCTCCATTTTTGGCAGACTTCCAATCCCCACCACTAAAGGGACACAGAGGTGAGTCTCACTTTCGGGTGCTTTTGATTTGAGTTTAAAATGTAAATTGAGTCAATCCTTTTTAACAGCCCTTAGCTATGGTTCTCCACAAACACCCCAAACCCCTTCCACGTCTCCTCGCGTCGGACGGCCACTATATTCAACACTTAATACATGAGTATTAAATGAGATTTTGTTTTAATTATTTTTAATAATTTGGATTATTTGTACTTTTTATATCACATCCAATGTCTGAGTTATAGAAATTTCAGATTTTCATCAATTATTGCTTTTGTTACAAATGCTTTGACTCAATTGAAAATGAGCTCAAATTCACTTATGTTTGCTATCGAAATGTTATTTTTCTATAAGAATAATACAAATACTAATAATAAGTTAGATTTTAATAACTAAATCATTAGTAGAGCTTATTTTTTGATCCATAATGTGATTAATTTATTCAAATTTAGGAATTCTATTAAATGAATTATTTCTCAAAATAATAAATTTTTGTGATATTAACGACAATTATTTTGTAATTATTTGTAATTTCAAACAAATTTTCTTTTCAGTTAATAAAACTTAATAATGATTTAATGGTTTCTTTATTTAAATAGCGATTAATCAATGAAATTATGTTGAGTTTGAAATTATCGATATTAGTGACTGTTTATCAATCAATGCCTAACATTTGAGTAATAAGTTGTTTGAAATTCTATATATAAATTGTTTACTTTATTTCTCTAACACTTGCATATCATTAAACGAATCAATTATAAAGTTATCGACTTTTTCAACAGAAAAAAGTAATTTAATTTTGAAACCATTTGATAAAAAAAGAATAATTTATTAATTTTCTTATCACTTGTTTGTATATGTCTTATGTCGTAAATGTTTTGGTTTTCTTAATCAATGTTTTAGTTATTATTTGAAAAGCATTTAGAGATTGAAAGAATTAATCAGAAATTGTGTTAACAATTATTGAGAAAAATCAAACGCAGATTAGATTTGAGTTTTGAAACGAAGAGAATCTGTGTTTAGATGTCTTGTTGTCGAGAGTTATCTCAAATATAAATATAAAAACTCTGATATCATGAAGAATGGATGTCCTTCTGATTGAAACAAATCTAAATTTAGATTCACTTAACTTTTGTTTATTTAAAATTATTTTCTTTAAATATAAGTTTTTGATTAACTCTTAACGAGTTTTGTGTCAAAAGATAATTTAGATAACAAACAATTTATTGATTCTCTTTTGCGGAATATTCTCTTTCTTTCATTTTATTTCTTTTTTTATGAGTTTAAGTCACAATTTTAGTCAAATTATGACTTATCCATAAAAATGCGTTTCAATAATGTTCGCCAAAACTTATACATAATATCTAAAGGAAAGAGAAATTTAATTTCGTTTCGAAGTAAAAGATAAAATAGTGTTTTTCGTTCAGTTAGGTTAGAGTAGAGTTGTGTAGTTTAAGTCAAACACGCCTTTCCCGAGCGTTAGGGCATAACATAGTTGTGCACTCTTTGTGAAAATTGTTTGCCACTAAAGACTTTATATTCACAACATTTACGACATTACTCCACATTATATCTATACATAAAAACTACTAAACTTTTGGCTATTTTTCTGTTTTATTGGAATATTCTTGAAATAAAAGAATTTATTTTAATATATCACTTAATAACGCGAAAAGTATTCAAGTTATGCCTTACTCTACACAACAGAATGTGTGAACTAGTGATCAATTAATTCCTTTTTTTCGATTCTTATTATCCGAGCGATTCGAAAGGCTTTTCCGAATGAGTCATAAAATATTAGTTCTTTTTTTAGTATTGAAAAGCTTAAGAGCCGTCCGATTGCTTTGTATTTAAGAATGAAAAATATTTTGTCGTTTATCTTATGTTTTATGCAAATGTTTTTTATACGTTTCAGAAGTTTATGTTCTCCTCATCTCTTGATTTATGCGCTTTAACTCTATTCATACGACTGTTTCGATTTCACGCTCTATTTTAAATGTCTCACAACTAAACCAACAAAAGTTGTCACAAATTTTTTCCACCAATTATTCAAATTTAAATTCTTTTTTCTGATGAATTTTTTAAAATCAATTTCTTATTTCTTAGTTTAAACTGCAATTGAGTTTTAAAACAATTTTGAATTCTTGAATTCGTGCCTTAGATTAGATGAATAAATGATAACTTTTTTGTTGTATTGATTCAAAATTAATTACAACGAAAGGCAATCCAATTGATCATAAAATGAAATGAAAGAGAAGTTTGGAGTCCATTAGCCAGAAAACAATCAAACAATTGAATTATAAGTTGAAGTAAAGTCTGTCTTCAGGTGTGAGACTTGTTTTGCAACTTATAGTCTGTTATATAACGCACACAAAAAGCAACTGAATTTCAAGTCTGTATTTATTACATAAAACACATAATCTTTTAAATTCATAGCCTGTCTAACAGCTTAAGACTTAGACTCGATGTCTAAACTGACAAAACTTATCTATAAAAATAAAACTTTATATCATTTCTATCATTAAATTAATTTCAAAACTGGAAAATCATAAAAATATATATAATTTTTACAAATCTTCAAATCTTATCACTTTATTAATGTTTATAAAATATATGATTTGATAGTTTCGAGAATATCTTCAATTTATTTAATCAATTGCTGTTCTGATTGGAACTCAAACTAATTGCTCGTTTGACCAGAAATTGAAGTGAATTTCTTGAGTCCATTATACGGAAGTCACGAACAAATAATAGACTAACAGTTGATCTGATGATGTGTTTGCGCTTCACATCTCTTATTACTTATACTATTATACTGTCTATTAAACAATCTTTTTTGAATAGATTAGGAAAAGAAGTGAATCTTCACTCTAAGTATCAGATTTTGCACAATTAGTTTTTTGCCAATAATTTAGAAATTGTTGGTTTTATATATAATTAGAAAACATTCATTATTTGCTAAACAGTAGTTTAGAATTGTTGGCAAAACTGCTTTTCATAGCATAAATGCATTTTAAACATCATTATAAAAGTGATTAATTATATTCTTGGGCTAAAAGTAATGATGAATTTAATGCCTTGTATTCAGATAATGCGCACACACTTCGAAGCACACCATCACTACACCAGTGATTGAAAACCATAAACTTTTGCCTCAAAAGTAGACTTAATTCTAATCTTTATTTTATCAATTCTTCACATCATTTACTGTTTTTTTTTGTTGCAAAAAATAAGTGTTAGAACCGAATGAAGTCTGAGTGAGGACTGTATCGAATAAAATATAAATAGAAATTAATTTTTTTTCGGACAATATTGAAGTCGGAACTGATATGCGAGTATCGGTGCGTCGGTTGTGCAGAGTTTGCACGCATTTAATGAATTATTGGTTCAAATAATACTACGATTGAAAACGCCTACGTTTGCGCTGATAGGCATTGATTGATGTGCGGCTAACCTCTTAATGCTTACAACCATTTGTTACTTCCTATTCATATTATAAGAAAAAATATCATTAGAATTGAGTTATGTTTAAAATTTTGTCGATAACTCAATGTCTCAATAGTTGTGAATAAATTGTTCGATCGAGCGTTGGAACCGATAAAAACATTACAACATATGGACTGAAATATGTATACAATTTACAGCTTCGGCACCACTATTGCCAACAATAGTCTATGAAGTCTATGATATACTGTATATATACTGTAATAACTGATTATATCATTTCATTTCATACTTTCATATAATGCTATATTACTTTGAATGCGTTATTCAGTACTCTATTAATGCGAATGCAGTACCTCTGGTGCAGTCGATAGACTCTCGTCAGTAATTTACGAATTGACAATTTGATGACCAGTGCAGAACATCTGCGCCAAACATCACATCCGATTTGAATATATGTGGAGAACCGAAATGTTAGCGCATTTTCGAATGTCATACAAATCATTGAA
The DNA here is from genome assembly GCA_034699545.1 of Porobelba spinosa. Lineage (NCBI taxonomy): Eukaryota > Metazoa > Arthropoda > Arachnida > Sarcoptiformes > Damaeidae > Porobelba > Porobelba spinosa. The sequence continues at coordinate 3,685 of JAQIYC010000746.1, read as the reverse complement.
TGCATGGAAGCGATAGACCCGATAGAACAATGCGATAGTCTGTGCAATAGTGCTGTGCATATACTGTGCCTAAACTTATTTAATGCCACTTTAGGCCGAATTGGCTCATGAAAGCCAAGTGTCGTATCTAATGATTAATTACCGCTTCTATTGTATTATTCGTTTGCAAATAGATATTTAGCTTTGGGTCCGACGACTAACTAAGTAGCGAAGTATCAGCTAATAAGCTAATCACTCCATTCCTCCATTCCCTTCCCCTTCCTTTCCTTTTTCAATACCAATTAATTCATTTGGTTTTGAGAGAGCACTGGGAGAGAGAGAGAGAGAGAGAGAGAGAGAGAGAGAGAGAGAGAGAGAGAGAGAGAGAGGCTGATTGTGATTATGGCTCGACTCGATTGAGTGCAATGAGCACAACATTAACTTACGAATCAAACTGTGCGCTAAACTAATGGCAAATAATATGATTAATTAGAGCTCTGTTTGGAAAATGTGGAAACAAAACACTGTTCGACACATCGCCCATACGTGCAGATCCGCACTGTAAGGATTTGCTCGCTTTACACATCACTAGTATTATCTCTGATTATAATGATGAGAGGCATGAGAGGGGGTATCAGTGCTCTCACTTCACTGCACTTCTCTCTCATCTTTGAGTAAATATTTTTTACCTAAACTGTAATCAGAATAAAGTGAATGCGTTTTGTGATTACTGTATATACACTTCAATGCATTAGGACTTGTGTCAGAGTTTAACTAATGATTGGCAAAAGTAAATACATTTCTGATGCAAAGCTGGTGTCGACTGCGTTGTGGCTAAGATTAATGCATTGATTTGATTAATGGTATTTCGATTCTGTTTGCCATCGGAATACACAATACAATCCATTTCTATATATTTTCTATTATTTAATCGGATTCTCCACTCAATCAACACTTATCGCTATCTTATGCTTATATTTGTTTCGATACTACTTTCGGTGCGTTTTTCCTCAATTTTTATTAAATAATCGTTAGTTTCATATTTGCAAACATCGAGAGCGCAGTTGACATCAAAAGAATTTGTCGGAACAATAATTCGGTATAAAAAATCATAAATGAATAGAATGTTAGGACAAAATGTTGGGCTAATAACGCCATAAATGCCATAAACTTGATGTAGAGTACGTGAACCACAATTACGGCGATTCCGAATTGTTCTCTGGGCTGTGCGCTCGACAGCACAGGCAATACCAGCAAACCATTGAAACAGAGGCTATACAAAGCAAAAACGCATTTTAAGTCAGTTAGGATAGTTGGTTAGGCCCACACCCGGCCATACTGTGCCGTAGAGTGGCGTACAGTGCCTACATTGCCATACATTGCCATACATTTAATGCAATAATTTAGAGACATATCCATTCATTTTTGACATTTTATAAGTACGACAGTGAAGATGCCTCTCAAACAGCCCCAGACTTTCACATGAATTACTGCTTCAAATTTCAAATGACCAGAGCATTAAAAATAGGCTATTTTTATATTGTAAAAAAGAATAGAGAAATTCCTGAGAAATGTAAGTGCGGTCATAAAAGTTGCTTTCATTCACTCATGCATTGCGACTCTAATACGATATAACACTGTTTCCACATATTTATTGCCAAAAGTATATCAAAAAACGTCTATTTCTTGAGATGAGACACTTTAGTGATAAGGGATAGACAGATGGGATGAGAGCAGCAGTTAATGCCGAATATGTGTCGCAGAACGGGTCCAAACACTGATGCATAAAATGCAATAGAGTTTGAAATATTTTGTATGTTTTATGTTATACAGAGGTTCTCAACCCAATTCTCTACGATTTGACAACTTTTGCCTATTTTAGTCAATTATTTCACTTAAAATATGCTAACATTTTAAGCGCAAAACAAGTCAAACAAAAATACTAATAATAACATCACTTTCTCTATCGATGCGAGCATTAAATTGTAGGCAATTTTCAATCGCTTTATCTGATTGAATGCAAAAAAGGTTTACAAAAATAAAGTTCAAATTTATCTGATTTTAAGCAAACTTTCGCTTTATTTGTCATTTTCGTCGAATTCGCGGATAATTTGTCTGTTTTTACAAATCATTTGAATTAATTGAAAGCGAAAACAAGCGAAACGACTGAACAGTTCTGAACAGTTCTGAACAGTTATTCCGACAAATAAAATAAGTCATATGTTTGAAGGTTTGCTTAAGTGTTCGGCAAAACACCAAAGAGAGGGATAGATATAAAACGGAGTCTTCTCTGCCAAACAGAGCCCAGATTTGAGCTTATGTTCACTTTTAGTTCAGACGCTCTTCAGATACACATGTATTGCAAACGCTTTCTCTCAATTCGATTATGTTTTCTAATACCCGGCTCTGACTCTCGGTTTTCAATGTTTTCACGTCAGGCCTAAACCATTCAATTTATTGTTTGATTTTTTCAGATTATGTCAAAACTGAAGATCAATTTCCCAAAACTGTAAAAAAATTGCATAAAAGTTCACTCATTTTAAGTCAATATTTCAAAGGAAGAATATATGCTCTACTGGTGCTCCCCTCCCCTCTCCTCCCACCCCCTAATTGCAAATAAAGGGGAAATAAAGTCCGGAAAACCTTCAATAGTGTCAATGGTTTCTTAGAAGTATATAAACGTCGAGTTTATGAACATAAGTTGTGGCAGAAATTGAGATTCATTTGTCTTATTCCTTATATTCGGATATTTTCTAAGTTTACGAACTTTTAGCTCAATTTAAAAGTTTATAAACTTTATTTCAATTTGTTTTTATGCGAATATTGAAAATATTTTAGATTAGATTTAATTCTTTTTTAAGATTGACTCTATTTTCTGCACAACTATTAGAGAATTTATATTTTTATTTATATAAAAAATTGCAAAATAAGTATCATTTGATTGCAATGTTGCAAGGACAAATTGCACTGCCAGTGAGTTTTGAATTTGGGTTTAAGTTATCTAAAAAAGTCTAATTCAAAAAAATAAAATATTCTTCAAATTGACTGCAATTTGCTTTCGTCTAAACCAGTCGTCATATTCTAGAATACATTGATTACAAGTTATAGCCATTTGTCAGACCAGTTGCCAACTTATGGCTCAACTTCTGCAGCAAATATATCATCGCTTTCAGTGATTTACAAGTAGAGGTGGTGTACCTTACCTACCAAACCTCCCCGCCCTTCTGGCTATAATAACAATTAATTGCGAGAATAGAGCTTTTCTGTTGGTATTGATTGATAGTCTAAAACATTGAAAATTTTCACAACTACAGTCGAGGTCCAATTTTATCCCTTCCAGTTCTGTCAACTTTCCAATTTTGTCCCTCAAAGTGTAAAACCCAAAATTATTTCTAATAAAAGCAACTACAAAAAGTTCCACTTTTGTCAACTCCATTTTTGTCAACTTTCCATTTTTATCCCTCATGTTATGAAACCAATTGTATATAAAATAGTGCTAAAGAGTGTCCACTTTTGTCAACTTTTTAATTAATTTTTTACAAGTTAAATAATTTATAATAAAAATTGTATTTCAATAAAATTGTGTGAGGTTTCCAATCCTCCATATTTAAAACTTTAATTATTTTTTACAAACATTATCTTTTAAATTGGAAGCTATTTTAGTTTTATAGTAAAAGCATTTAAATCTAACTAAATTAAAATTATA
>JAQIYC010000745.1:0-11723 GCA_034699545.1 Porobelba spinosa | reverse complement strand
AAATTGGCAATTTTAAAATAAAAATTTTAGAAAATCTAAACATTTAAATAAAATTTTTACTATTAATATTTTTTTATTTTAGTTTATAATATCTTAAATTAAATTTTGTTACTTTAATGTAGTAAACTTGATGTTTAATATGTAAAATCTAATGTTTTTTAATATTTAAACAATTTTATGCTTAAACATGTAAAATTTTGATTTTGCCATTTCTGGCAATTTCGGGTAATTCTGGCAATTTCTGGCAACAACTATTGAAATTGCCAGAATTTAACAACACTAATAATACTTAATGCGTTTTTATTTCTAAATGTTTAAATATCAGAATAAATTAGTAGATTATTTGGTAAAATTACTAAATTAATAAATTGTGTCCGATTTTAATGCTAAAAGCTTGTATTTATAAATTTTGTATTAGTTTCCAGAAATTAAAAATAAGTAAAATAGAAACAAAGATTTAAATTAATTTATAAATTTTAAAATTAATGTTTATTATCATTATTGTATAGCTATTAAATTTAATAAATAATAAAATTTTTAATCAAAATCTATCTATTTAGAAAAATACACGTATTATACGTGCTATACTAGTATAATACGTGTATAATACTTGTCGAAATTTTTTTTTGAAGTATTATGCCAACCTTAATGATAGTATAATCAGGGGTGGCCAATGGGAGGGGGAGTCCAGGTCCGCAAACTTTCCACAAAGAAAAATTTGCCTCTGACCCCCACTTAGGATTTTGCTCGAATATAAAACACCACTAGAAAATTTCCCGCCATTTTGTAAAAATAGTGTTAATTTAATTAATTTAATTCAATCTTAATTTAGTCTAAATCGGGTTAAATCGGCTTTAATTGTGAGTTTCGGAAACAAAATGGCGTTTTGGCGCACAAATTTTGGCGGAAATCCGACATCTTGTTTTTGAGTTGTTGACACCTAAACCTAGATTTTCAGAAAAAATGAGTCATTTACCCCTACCTGAACCGCCCCTGACCTGACTCAGTCTGGCCAACCCTCAGTTATTAATAATAACTTATTATAATTTTACCAACACAAGTTTAAAAAAAAATAAATTGGGCAAATGCATGCTGGCTAGATTAATTATGACTAGTTGGAGCGAAAGGATCTCATGTCCTCAAATGGCTAAAACATTTTGCATTAAATTGCGTTCAGTCCTAACACTAATAGTTTAGAAAATACGGTAAGTTGTAAAAACATTAAAATCTTTTTTAATTTTAGAGATAAATAAAATATTTATTTGTTATAATTGTTTTGAATTACAATATTTTTAAACATTTAACTGAATTAAATATTTAAAAATATATTTGTTAATGCTTTTAAATAATTACAAAAATGGCCACAATTTGGACTCAAATCAAACCAATATTTCGGCGACTCTTCACTCAAATTGCGATTTAATTAGTTTTTGGATTTTTAATAACAAAAATTGTATAATTTGTTCACAAAATAATTAAATGATTTACAACTCATTTAAAACTTAATTTATTGTTATCACAAACTCTGTTACCCTATATTCAAACAAGAGGTTACTCTAAGTTTTCCCCCAAAAGGGATTCCCTTTCTCTGCTATACATCAAATGATGACTTCCTTCCGAAATATAATTTTTATATTTATTTTTAGCAAAAAAGTACATCATTTGTGGCAAGAAATAGAAAGACAAATAATTTCTGATTTCAGAGCAGATCTGTGTTTGTGTTGAAATTCTATGAATTCAAAACAAATGGGATTTTAAAAATAAATTATTACCGAATTACCAGGGCATACACTGCATTCAAATGTAGGTGATTTAGAGACAAATAATATAAATTAAATTTTACTGCAATTGTAATTGTATCTAGATATAATTGCACCCTGATGAACAAACTGAGATATAATTGAATAAAATTATTATTAGTTTTAGACCTATTTATTTCAAATCAAATAATCTATTGGTACGCGTGAAGTGATTTACTCTATGTTTAGTCTAATTATCGATTTCGTCTTTATTAGCAACTATTGCTTCGGTTATGTCTTTATTCAGACAATTCAATCAAAATTTGTGACATTTTTTTATTTATATAAAATTAAGTCAAAGAAAAACATGTTTTGTCAGACAAAACCGTTATTTATAATGATTTATATAATTGTTATAAAAATAAATTTAATTTTACAGTTTATTAAAGTTTAGCGCCAAATATATTACAGTCATTAATTGTAAACATGACGAGAGTCTAAAAGTCTGGATCACACCGAGGTGTTACTATTCTATGCTACATGTAGCACTGTTAAGAATAGAATAGTAACACCTCAATGTGATCCAGACTTTTAGACTCTCGTCATGTTTACAATTAATGACTGTACAATTGTATCTATGATAGATATAATTGCACCCCTGATGAAAAACTGAAATATCATTGCACGCATGTATACCCGAGGTAATTCGGTAATTGTATTCAAACCCAAACAATAATAGATCGTTTCATAATATATTTTTACAAAAAATGGTTAATTTGTTTAAATTATTACTAAATTCAGTTTAAATCCACTTTGAATTCGGATTATTTAGTTTAACCAAATTTATATATTATCTCTAAAACACCAAAAATAACATTAATTTCAACTTATTTTCGGTCAATCTATAGCCGACTCTCAAATTCAAATATAATTTGCATTCAATTCCAAACAATTCGACAATTATTTGAACGAAACGACTAAAGCGTTAATCAATTTTTGCCAACTTTCCTAATAATCAGATTTCTTGGAATTTGATTATTATTTCGTTTCAAACACTTCTGCAAAGCATTCGAAACGTTTTCATTGGTTTTGAACGTAAAGCCCGACTCACGTGAAGACGCCTTTTGACTCAATTCGTGGCAAACGTTTGCCATCCCTTCGACCACTTCCTTGCAATCGGTGAACGCCTGCAATCGTAATGAGTGAAGACTTTCGAACGAATTCAAGCCTTCAATGATCCAAAGCTGCTGTTCGGGTGCAGTCTTCGGACCAATGAATCGGTTAATTAACTCCAATTTAATCCCGAATTCCCGCAAATGAATCAAACGCGACAACTGATGAATGCAGTTGTGGTAACAGAGACTGCACTCTCCGATAACCATCGGACGGATAATATATTTTCCGCTGTTGTTCAGAGTCGGGTCACCGCATCTGCAGCCGAATTGCACGCAATTTAGAGATAATTGTCTCAATTGATGAAAGTATTGCGAGAATTGCGTTAAGACTTGAGGTTTGAGTTTACAATAATGTAAACCAATTGAACGCAAAGACGACATTTGATTCATTAGAAACGCATTGAATCGAAATAACTGATGACTGAAGAGGAAACTGATGTCCAATTCGACCAAATCCTTCATTTCTGAAATCGACACATCATTCGAACGAAACGATAACTTCTTTAGCTTTAAATTTGTGACAATTTTGTTGATTATAAGAACCGATTGTTGGGAAGAGATGTAAGTGATGTCGACCTCTAGTTCTTCTAAACCGATTCCATTGCCAGTAATTAAGGCATCGATTGATTCGACTGAAAGTGTTTTGCATTCAATCAGACGAAGAGATCGTAAAGAGTTTGGAAATGAAACGAATAAATCGATTAATGGTTTCGTATAATTACGAAGAGTTAGTCTTTTAAGTGATGGCAAACATTGGACCAAATGATTCATTTCTAACGGGAATTGATTGCAATTATTTCGACACAAATAACGGTTTGTCATGAGTTGAGTCGATGGCATCCAATCGAAACTCACGATTAAGTCATTTAAATCCAATTTTTTCATTTCAGTCATCAGTCGATCCAATGATTCCGGTTTTGATGAACAGTAAACGACATTCAAAGCCAAACATTTCATTTGTGGACAAAGAGTGGCAATCAATCGAATGGTTTGCCAATCGATGAGACAATTGTTTAAATACAAAGACTTAATGTTTGGACAACTCGTGAGAAGTGTTTCCAAAGTTTGAAGACTTTTGATTAAATCATAAAAAGCATTGTTTTGGTCGACAATCAAATCATTGATATTTCCGCCAATTATTGAATGATTAATGTCTTTACAGACAATCTGTTCATCAATGAGTCCAACACTTAGTCCGGATCTCCTCTTCAGCGCAATGTCGACGCAAAGACTGAATTGAATTGAAACGGATTTCGATTCAAACAACTCTTCGACACTTAAATACTCGAATATGTGATCCAAAACGTCTTCATTTAAGACAACACTTGTATTCGTGTCTTCATTTCGATTATTTAATTCATTCATATTTTTAAAATCAAATCAATTTCTTATTAAATCATTAAAATAATTGTAAACAAAATCAACAAAATATTCGCATTCAGTGAACACACGATTGCATTGAATGCCAAACAAATCACATGTTTTTCAATTAAAACTTTTCCACTTTTGCGCTATTCGTAACTTACTTTCGAATTTGATTAACAATTCTGGTCCCTTTGAGTTGATTTCAATAAGTTTAAATAGATAATTAAATTATTAAATCAAATAAATAGCAAACAATTAATTTTTTTTTGCAAAAATCACATTTTAATTTGTCAACAATTAAATGGTTTTGTTTTTAAATAATCAAATCATAAGACATGAATTGGGGGTTCAGCTCAAAATCATGAGTTAAATGCCATTAAATAAAATTTTTAGTTTAATTAAATGAATGGAAAAAACATTAATTAATAATTAATTAATTATCAACAGAAAAATGTTTAGTAAATGAAAAAACAAAGTAATATATAATTATTAATTAATTGGATTTTTATGTATTAAATTAAACTTACATTTCATCAACTCTTGTAATGCATAACAAATTATCAAACTTTAAGCCTCTTTTCAGAAAAACATTTAAACAAAACTTTTTAATTAAATTTTTAACTCAACTTATCGTTTAATTCTTTCATATAATTAATTACATAATTTGTAAATTAAAACCAATTTTACAGTTAATTATTATGTCATTTAAAATTCATTCAACATTTGCTTTTAATTATATTAATAATACACACAAATCGATTCAATACAATAAACTCATTCAAAATCTCATATTTCATACTCTTTTAACAACAAAACTCTTTTGTCTTTATTTAATACAAATAATAATAATTTTTAAAACATATTCTCGTATTTTATAATTAAAAAACCAAAAACTAAAAACAAGATAAATAATAAAAGAGAAATAATTATAAGAATTTGTAAATTAAAAAACCCTAAAAATTAATGAAAATTTAAAAAATAATTATCATTAAAATCAATGAATTATTTTCAAAAATTTGTTTAAACTTTACATAACTCTCAAACATATATTGATTTTTTAGTGTGTTTTCTATACATTACAAAAATATTCAGCTCTTGTTTTCATACATAAGTTTTTTTCATCAATTCATATAATAATATAATTTGTCTCCAATTTAATACAAAACTACATTAAATAGATTTTTAAAATATATTCAGAGAATAAAAGTTAATTAAAAAACAAATCTCTTTTGTTTTGAATTCAATGATTAATTAAAGGACAGAATATTCGTTAGTTATGTCTCTTTTTTTGTGATATTCTTTTTAAAAATTTTGGATTCAATAGAAATAATGATTAGTTTTTTATATTTAAAATTTAATGAGATTTTACATAATTTACAGAATAAAGAGAAAAAGAAAATCAACTTTTCTTTTACTATAATATATAAGAATTTTTAGATAAAATTTTTTCGTAAAATGTCAGCAAAAGCTAAATATTTTTTTCCTCTCAAAACTATTCAATATCTTAATCGAAAAACTATTTGTTATTAAATTAATTTTTAGAATTACTCTTCGCAAACATAAACAGGTAATGCATGACTGGATCCTTCTTTCATATATAAAAATTTCAAATGACATAAAACAGTAGTTATTATTCAAAAATCACTTTTTCGTAACTCTTTTGTCGATAAGACATGAAAAAGAAATTATTTTTTCAAACATTTAATGAAAACATTTCTGCAATAAATATAACTAATCACTAAACTCTAATAATAACATTAAATGCCGATTAAACTCATCAATGGAAACATGAATTTTTAAGGTCTGATTCACAACTAATTAATGAATTATTTTGTTTTTATACTTCGATTCTTCAAAAGGAGTTTTTCCGATCAAAATCGACGACTGAATAGACTTTTTATATATTTCTAACCAATCTGTGATTAAACGAATTACTAATTTATTTTTAAATAATTCTAAATTAAATAATTAAATCCATAATTTAAATCAAAAAACTGCGCATAAGTTCGAGAAAAATAAATGAATTATTATTTCATTCATAAGATTATATTCACAATTAAGCGAATGATTATTATATAAGAAATGCATAAAAATTAATAACTTTTTAAGAGAAGAATTTTTAAACTTATATCTGATATCTATTCTCCGCTAAAAGTTTTTTTTTTGATATACTCTTATGTGATATCGAAATGAGTTAAACATTCAATGCATTCAAATGTCTAACAAATTACAAAAAGAGGAGAAAAACTACTTTAAAAAACATAAATACTAGTGATGTGAGAGAAATAGTGAAGAGAAATGCATTCAAATTGTTTAAAAAGGTTTTTGTAATTCCGAAACTGAACTATACTTTTATCAAACTATACATCGAACGTAAAAAACGAATTATTAAAATGAATTTATATTAAAATTTCAATAATCAAAATCATGTGTGCGTTCAGTACTTCATCTAAAATAGAAATTCAAGTTTTGTTGTCTTTTTGTAATTAACTGTAGTTTAGAAATACATTATTTTCATCACTTTTTCATTTCGAAATATGCCGGGAATGTGCATTCCGGGGCACAGGTATGGTGTTATAGCTGAAGAGTAGGAAAGAGCTTTAAAAAAGGAATTCGAATCAAGTAGAGGAAAGCCTGCATTTAGACATTACTCGAGTGTGTATGTGTGCGCCATCTCTGCCCCCTATTTTTGCACAGTCCTAGCAATTATAGAGAGAGAGAGTAGACCTGGACATTTTCTCGGTACACCTTAATTGGGATTTCAAAGGGTTTTTTTAAACCTGTAATCGATCGACGAATATGTAGTAAATAATCTGATATATAGTATAACGACTGATATATACGTGAATATCCATTGAGTGTTTGTAATCAATGATAGCATGAATTTTGTAAAGAGTGTATAGATTTTCGATTGCATTTTAATGAGTGTTTAAATAACAATAGTTAAGACACTGAATGTTTTTTTCTCATCTCATGTCTTAAATGTCAATAACAAGTCTCGTAATTGTGTTTTAGTCCTGAATACGATTAGACAATATATGGAAATACTTTTGTTTTGTTGGTTTGCGTTTAAATAATGAATTTTTTAAAAACCGAATCAATTAGACGGGTATTGCATAGGGAAAGTGATGACTAATAATATGTTTTTTCTATTTCTGTTATTAATTCCCGAATAAATTGCATAAAAATTGATAATTAAATTAATGAAATGATTAGTGTTTTGGGACTTAAATTAAACGCCTGTTCACTAGAAATATCAAATTAAACGCTCGATTGCTATACATTTGCATTGAAAACACATCAAAAACAGTGATTTAAATCTAATTTTAGCAAAAAATGTTGAAAAAAACAAATCAAACCCTAAATAATAATAATTTCAAAGTTGAATAGACTTTTCAAATAATGATTGCGTAATAAAATGAATAAAAACTAATGGCTATTGTGAACAGGAGTTAAGATTTTTCTTCAAAACTATAAATGAGTGCACTTTTAGAGATGTAATAATTCAAAAGACTAGTAGTTGTCTGAAAAATATAGAATTAAAAAAACAAATTAAATTAAAAAATACTAATCATATTCACAGATAACTTTAAAAATTAATAAAAAATTTCAAAATAGCCTAAAAATCAATTGTGTTTTTCAGTAGAAGTACTTCTAAGAAGAGAAAACGATATCTAAGTATTTATTGCCTTTAAAAATAAACACAATTTATATTAAAATTGTAAAAATTAAAAAACAAAACACAAAAAAGAAGAAATTTTTAATTTAAATTTTAGCAAATGTAAGAAAATGATGATAATTAGTGCGAAAAAAATTGCTATGAATTTTGTTTATGTTTTTTCATATTACTTGTCTATCAATTCAAAAAAATTTAATGATTTTTTTGCTTTAAATGTAATCGAAAGATCGAAAATTCATGAAATTTTAATGAAAGTTTTGGAAACTAATTATTGATGTATTTATTCACAAAAAAACAGACACTAATGAAGATAGAGATGGTTTGAACTTAAAATTCAAAAAATATATATTCAATTAAATGGGGATTTTTCACCACTTTTGTTAAATGAGTCAAAAGCTGCCAAAAAATGTTTTATTTAAATATGTATTTTCGCAAAAATAAACGCATGAATTAGTAGTCGATTTGTATGTTTAGATGATTCCGACAGATCTCCGAAGTGTTTGTTACATAAAATATAAATTTGAATTCAATTCAAGAATATATTTACTCTTTTTGGTCGCGATTTTTATGTCGATTTAAGAGTCGTTTTCTCTTCTTTTGGTTTGTCTTTGAGCGGAACACTCGAATCCATGTCGACGCGGCCTCCGAGCGCGTCGTACTGGCCGGCCAGGTAGTAGACATTGGGCGGGTCGTCGCCCAGACCGAGCATTGGATTCTCGCGTCGCTTCTCTTGATATTCAGTCCACGATATGACTTGACATTTGTGTGAAATGGTTTGGACGTCGTTTACATCGAAATGGGATGACTCGAACAGCGCTCCCTTTAAGCACACATTTCGCAAATATTTGATTAGTTTATGTGAATTGAAATTTTGGTTTTTATTTTAGTTTTCATTTGCATTCGAAAGTCTAAGTAAATCATCTTTTTTTTCAACCATTTGTATGAATTTAAATTACGAAATCATTTGTAAAGTTCCTGTTTTTCGCACAACTTTAGCTAAAATTTAATTTATAGCTAAACTTATTTACAACTCATTTATATAAACGAACAGTTATTTTGATCGTTAACTGCATTTCAAGCAAAACAAGTATAGCTCGCAATAGCTCTCAACTAATTGAGAAGTTTAGACAAAACGAGTAAAGGATTCTTGAGTTTAGTTTTTCAAATCGATATTTCGTATAAATTATTTAATCGAACGTAAAATCAGTTAAAAAGCAAACAATAAAAAACAAACCCTTTTGTCTGCGAGAGGAACGGCTTCTCCTTTGGTCTCTTCCGGGTGATAAAACCAGCGAACTTTGACAATCATAGTTCCGGAGCCCGTTTGCCACATCGAGTCTATGCGCCCGATATATGGAAGGTGTGGACGACCTATGGGTGCGACGCAAACAATCGGTTTGGAAATGAGTTTATTTTCGAACAGAACGACAATTTCAGCTCTAATTATCTCAAAGTCATAGTTATGTAATACCTGTCGACAGAAAGACAGCGCAGTCATCGACCCGAATGCGCTCCCGACCCCTCTCGATCTCTTTGTAGTAGACTTTTCTGGTTCGCGAGCCCTTATTGCCGGTGCGTCGAATGTATTTGCCCGACCAGTGCCACAACTGCCGCTCCGGCAGAAAAGCGGCGATTTTGCTCTTCTCGTTCGACGGCATTCGTTCCCTTTTCTTAGGTGTGGTCGCACTGGCGCTGGCGTTCTTGTTCGGGTCATTCGTATACCTCTTCCGTACGGGACTACTAATTGTAGAGAACTTTTCGCTCAGATTTGTCTGCAATCGATCCAAAGCGCGTTGTTTTGGAGTCTTTTTGATTACAGTTTTCAATCCACTCTTTTCCCTGACTTTGTTGTTGTCGTCATTTGAGTTGACATTATTAGCACAGGTATTGTCATTATTGTCCGAAAGGCGTTGTGCGTCCGACTCCTTCTTTTGTACTTCTTTGTCATCTTTACTCTCTTTGCTATTGAGTTTCGAAGCAATAGTTTTTGTACTTTTACTGTCGTTTTCACTACTCTTCTCAATGATAGGAGTATTGTCTGGACAGTAGTCTTTGCAAACACTCCATAAACTAGTATTACTACTACTGCTGGCAATACTGTTCGTCTCTCCAGACTTCGATTTCTTATGTTTTCTACAATTCCGGTGATGTCTATACAGAATAATTTCGAAACAATTTTAAAAACTCAAATTCCATTAAATTATAACAAATTTCAAACAACTTTTCGCTTAGTCTTTCAATTTATACTTAAAGTAAAAAAGGACTAAAACTCATATAACTGTAATAACCATCAAATATAACGCAAAAATAGTGTCAAATATGTGGACTCACCGACAGTGATGGCGTTTATGGTTGTGATGGTGTCTGTGATGTCTATCATCTTTGTTATGCTTTTTCTTCTTCTTCTTCAGTTCCAATTTCAACGACATGTTCTCATTAGATGATTCATGAGTTGCACTCACTTTAGCACTACTACTGGTGTTACAACTCTTATTCAGTTTGTTCTTTGAGTTCACATTTGAATGTTTTTTATGCAAATCATTAGTTGTACTGAAAATCGATTCTTCACTCGATTTGGTCTTTAAGTGCAAAGAATTGCTAACATTTTCTTCAGTCAAAGACCTCTTTTCGTCGACTCTAATAGCGTTCGAATGATCGGAATTGTGTTTCGCATTCCGATTGTCTTTACCACTGGAACTCATACGTCGCCTGCGCTCTAAGTTCTTAAGCGGATCCGCATTGATCTTCATTTGCGGGTATTCTTGTGGTAAAAGTCGAATGTCGTCAACAGATATGCGACCGTTGTCTCCGTCGTCGAACTCAACGAACACTAGGTTCGGGTGCGGCGATGAAGAGCGCACATAACCCGGGTATAGGTGCCGGTACTGCGTTGACCAGTAGGCGCACACTCTCTGTCCTTCTTCTAAGTCAACTAATGAGGGCTTTATCTATAATCAAACCAATAGTTTGTTAATTAAATTTATTATTCAATTAAATGTTTAAATTAAATATAAACTCAAATACAAACCTCACGAATGGCTTCCTTAAGCATCTCTTCCTGAGAATAGATGATCGGCCGGTGCTGTCTCTCGCCGTGAAGTATAATGCCGTATATGTCGGGCGCCTGAATCGGACAGATTTCGCCGACATATAAGAGGCCGTCGACTAACATAATTACATTTAATTTTAAGTCCAAATCACTTTCAGTTAACTTTAAGTTCAATGTCTGCGCTGATGACTGACACGAGTCGGACACTGATGTGATAGACGAGGCTATGGAAGACGTTGTGGAACAGTTCGAGAACTGCTTAACGAGTGTCTTGAGTTTTGGCGGCTCTGCAGACGGCGTTTGTTCTGAGGGTTTCGGTGATGAGGTCTGGATGACTGCTGTCTTCGATTCTGCTGTTATTTTCGGCTTCGATTCATTAGATTTAGGTTTCAATTCATTCATTGCTTTAGATTTCGAATCAATCATTGATTTGGGTTTCGATTCAGTTGTTATTTTAGGCTTTGATTCAATTGTTGTTTTCGATTTCAATTCTACTGTTGTCTTAGGTTTCGATTCTATAGATGTTTTGGGTTTCGATTCTAAAGTTGTTTTGGGTTTCGATTCTATAGTTGTTTTGGGTTTCGATTCTATAGTTGTTTTGGGTTTCGATTCTATAGTTGTTTTGGGTTTCGATTCTATAGTTGTTTTGGGTTTCGATTCTATAGTTGTTTTGGGTTTCGATTCTATAGTTGTTTTGGGTTTCGATTCTATAGTTG
>JAQIYC010000744.1:0-11724 GCA_034699545.1 Porobelba spinosa | reverse complement strand
TGTAGTCAACAAAATTGTGCTCAAAGTAAGAAAAATTCTTACAGTTTTTAATTATGTTTCGACACAATTACAATAAACTGAATTCAAAGCTTTGCAAAATTTAAATCTATTGTATGTTTACAATTTATTCAGTTTAACTATTTATTATCTTATATTAGGGATGGCCAAGGTCGGCCAGCTCAGGGAGAGTCAGGTAAGGTAAAATGGGGGGGGGGGGGGAGATCAGGTAAGGTAAAATGGCAATTTTTTTTCAAAAAATCCTAGAGGGAGATCAGGTAGAGGATAATCCAAAAGTGTCATAGCGGGCATTTTTTTAACACAAAAACGCCATTTTTGGCGCAAAAACACTATTTTTGGGTTCCAGAGACTATTTTTGTGCATCAAACGTCATTTTTTTGGGGCGACAACCGCCATTTTTTAAACGCCGGTCGCCATTTTTGGGCGCCAAAGCGCCTAAAAAGTTAAAAAATTTGCCGCCCGCCTTTGGCGGCCGGCAAATTTTTAAAGGGGGGTACCTCAGCCGCTGTCTCAGGGTGGGGATAATATAGGGGGTTTCAAACTCAAAGGAGGACAATTGCTTGATCCCCCCTTGGCCATCCCTAGTCTTATATTGAGTTTTTACTAAAAAACGAAATATATATATTAATTACGTCATTGGTTTTTGTCACTTATTTAGGTTTTTCGTTTATTTATTTTTCTTAAAAATAAACTTAAAAAAGTTAAATTTATGCGTTAAAATTAAATAGCTTCTACCTTTTTTACTTACCCAGGTAGTTTTTTGACCTGTATTAGTAAAAAGAAGACGGAATTTAAGTTTAGCGCTTAATGTTAACTTTCTTAAGTTTATTTTTAAGAAAAATAACCTCATTGTTCAAAGTCTTTCTTTAGACAAACTTTTGTACATTAAATAAAGTAAATAAAATATTGATATCAAATGAGATTTTAACAGTTTAAGTTTTAAAATTCTCTAAACATAATTTTGATTATACAGTATATTGAATAAGCTAATTTGTAATATTTTTTATCTAAATATCAATATACAATTGCACCAAAAATTGTGGGATCAACTAAACGGATATATCCAGGGTTGGCCAGACTAAGTCAGGTCAGGGAGTTTCTGGTAGGGATAAATAATTCATTTTTTCTCAAAATCCTAGGGGGTCTAGGTAGAAGTCAGATCCAGCCAAAAATGACTCCATTTTGTTTCAGAGACCTGCAATTAAAGCCGATTTAACTAGATTTAACTAAATTAACACTAAATTAAACTAAATTAACTGGATTTAAACCAAATTTAGCCTTAATTTAGTTAAATTAGTTAACGCCATTTTTACAAAATGGCAAAAAAAAAATTTCCGCTTTATATTCCAGTTGTATATTCGTGAAAAATCAGAAACCAAATTTTTTCCTCAGGGGGGCAGGGGGGGGTTGCGGACCTGAACCGCCCCATTAACCAACGCTGACTATATCTCATGAACCGCTGGGTATAATTTAATAAAAGGGTTCATATAGTTCCCTACACACCAACGGACAAACCACCAAAAGGAAGGAATTTGCTTAACTCTTATCAATTTCTATAAAACATAAGTATGAATATTATCTTCGTTTACCTTATACAAAGGTTAAATATACATTAATTTTTTGTCTTTAAGATACCGCCTCTAAATTAGCCCCGCCCTTGCTTAAGCAGGGTTAGCCAAGTGGGTTGAGGCTAAAGAACTCGAATTTTGTAAAATCGAAAACTCAAAAACCAAATCGAGTAAAATTTTGAAATTATTTTTTAAATGTCAACATTGAAGTTATTAATATAATAAGTACAAAATTAGCTAGTTTAAACAAGTTGAATACTTGGTTTCCTCTTTTAACATTAGAAATTTCAAGAACAAATAGGACTATTTTTAATTTAAAATTGCTGTTTATGTGTTGCACATATCAGAGTGTTGTTGTAAATTAATTGTTTTTGACAATTATTCAATTTAAATTAAACAAAACCTGGATAAATTATTGGAAATTCTAACTATAAAAATCTTAATTAAATGAGCCATTGATTGCTAAAATATAGCCGTTTATGCTCTTCAGTGAAGAGTCTTCATCACAATTACAATTTTAACATATACCGAATTCTTTGACATAAAGTTGCATGCAGCTATATGTCAAATCAAGAGGTTTTATTTTCAGTAAAATCAGGTGCAAATCTATCTAGATACAATTGCACCCCTTCTCAGCATGTTAGATATAATTGCATGTGATTAATTTTTATCCGAAATTTATGTTTAAATATGTTCTTGAAGTACTAGATTAAAATTTAATTAGAAAACTATAATTTAAGTGAAATTATCTTCATAATATTGTATGCGAGGGGGCGGGGCGAGCCTCCCGGTGGCCCTCTCATACAAAATATAATAAATATAGAGTTATTGGTCGCCATTGGTCGACTCAATTGGACCTTTGAGTGTGTTTAGGCTTTCCTTCCGGTGCTCTACTCGTCTTCGGAAACAAATTCTATAACTCAAATTAACACAAATTTGACCGGCATTATTTTAAAATTTTAATTTAAAAACTAAAATATGAATCTAAAAAACCATGCAATTGTATCTAGATATACTTGCAGCTTTAAATCAAAGAATTCGTATTTGAGTTTTGATTTAAATCTAATCTTTAATAACTCATAATTTATTGCTAAAAAATATAAACACATTTACAAATATATTTGATTTGTTTTTAATAAATCAAAATAAATTCAACAAAAACTATAATATTTTTACATAATTCGTTTGAAATGTTTATCGCAAAATCCATAAAACAATTTTAATATTTAATACAACAAATAAAATAAATCTATAAATTAAATAAATTTAATAATTAATGAATTATTCGAAACAGTAATTGTTTTTCGCCTAAAAGATGATCGAAAGCACTGACCGATAAATGCGGAAATGATTTGGCATTATATGAATCGATAGATAAGTCATACAATGCATACCATTTTGGATGAGAATTAAAATTTGTTTTATTTTTATTAAATTAATTGAAGAGTTATTTATTGCAGAATTTCTAATGTATTGACATTATTTGGTAAAAGTCATCAAAAATATGTTCACAAAATAATTAAATATTCGATTAATTTCTTATTTAAATCTATTAAATATATCAACAAATAATTGATTTAATTGAAACTAAATCGAGAAATGAATAACTTTTGTGTAAAATCTGTTCATTCATTCATTAAACGCATTCTTATCTAAAGATATCATTAATTATAACTATTTCTAAAACAAAACTCACGAAACGTTTGATTTAAATTTTGGTAAAAATAACCCGAATTTCGATTCCATGCCCGTAAAGGTGGCCAAACCCAAACGGTAACCCCCGATATGGTCGGGGTTTTGGGACTTGATTTCTGCAGTACCGACGGGAACCTTCACTTCCGAACCCGTGGGTCGACGACCACCGAAGTCGATGTAAAACATTCTTTGAAGCAATTCATAGGTCAATAAAGTAAACCCAAACTGAGGGGCACTCCTAAAAACCCGGGCCGGACCCCCTTTCCAGAAGGCGAACCCACCCTCTTCTTTCCATATCTTTCGAATTGCATCTTAAGAGCAAAACAATATTTTAGAAATTTATGTTAAATCCAAATAATAATCCATAAAATAAAGACAAATACCCAGCACTCCCTTATATGTGGTCTGTCCCGCCCGGGCGGCTACTTGTAGACGTGTTTTGATCACATCTGCTGGAGTCACCAAATAAGCCGCCGGTACTCCTGTTAAGTAGAATAAAGTCAATATTGGGTTAAGTTTTATAACAATCAACAAAATGTCAAATAAGACGAACAATACCTGCGATAACGGCCGACAGCAGTAGAGAGGGAGCGCTGTTGTGGCCGTTCACGTCCGCAAAGTTGAGTTTGCAGTGGGCGTAGACGGGGAAGTATATCGCCGAGAATGGGATGTCCCGCAGGAAACAGGCTTTAGAGCCCTATAGACACAAATAGCGCTTTTAGTGCTAACCATCTTATTGTAGAAAATTTTGAATACTTTATAGAGTCCTCTAATCCCGAGCTCTTTAATAACACCCAAAGCGCTAACTTTCGAACCACTGGCTAACTCCCCGGCCACTTGCAGTCGGATCTTAACTAATTGTGCACTAAATTTAAATAATTTGGTTCAAAGACTTTATTAACAATATATACCAATTTCTAGAGGATTAGTGAACATGACTTGTGAAGCACCGGCCTATAGAGGAAAGGCAAACAATGATTAAGTGAATGACACGAAAGGTGTAGTTTAATTGAAGCGAAACGAACACATCCGCCGGCAATGAATTCGGAGAGTCCAGCGATTTCTCCCTTTTCTGTCGTGAGTTTGTCTCTAACGAAGTCATTCATTGTTAGTTTGATTGCCTTTTCCGGACAAACGCCAACCAATTGCGGGACTAAACCGCGATAGAGCCCAAACACGCCCTCGTGTCGAATCACCTTTTTGGCGCAGTCCAGGCTGTTCTTGTACATCAGTTCCCCGATATAGGATCCAGTCCTTTGGTTCTGCATTCGAGTCTTTACCTGATTTTATTAAAAACACAACTTTTTTCAATAAATTTTTTCAATTAAAACAATTAAAATGTTTATAGAAATACCAAATCTATTGGATAGACAACTGTAGCGCCGGCCGCACCGGCAATAGAACCCAAAGTAAATCTATAAACGCCTTCAAGAACTTGAATACCAAAGCCTCGATCGGCGGCGCTGTCGACAGCCTTTACTTCGGCGATAGGTTTGGAGAGATATCTCGTCGGCCGATACGGAGCTATTCGTTCCAAATCTATATAACTAACTCTTCCGGTCCTCTGGTGCAGAAAACCGGCCAAATGGAAGAGGATTTCAATCTCGAGTGGAGTCAACTGAGACATCTGTTGAGCCGCGTATAGGAACTCCTCTTTTGTCATTTCCAACTGATGGTTGCCTTTTGTGAAGGAAAGGTAGATTCGTTTGACGAGTTCCATGTTATTGAGCAAAGAGTTGAATGCCATGAAATAGGGGAAAGTCACCAAATGACCGCCTGTGCCGCCACCGGCCACTGCCACCAGATTCGGCTTAACGTCTTCAGATAGTAAGTGGATTTTACAGCTCAACATAATGTGCGAGAAGTCCAGGGCTGATATGACACCCTTTTTGTTCTTGTCGTACTTCATGAAGGCCTGAACGGCGTGTTCTTCGTGGAAGTCGTGCAGCACTTGCGAGAACTCCGAATAAGTGACGGTTCGCTTCCGGTCTTCGCCGAAGTGCAAACGCATGAAATCCGATTTGAAGTTAAACGGAATCTTCTGGTGAAGTGTCGTCTGTCGTATGATTTCCTCGAACTCATCATATGTTACCGAACCCGAGCCGTTCGTATCGAACAACTGGAAGGCCGTCCTATAGATCGCGTCGGGTTGGCATAGAATCGCTTCAAACGCTTGGAATTCCATAAACGATATGAGACTGAAGTCAAACAATTGGTTAATTGAGACAAAACTCTTCGAACGCTATTACAAGACATACCCGTCTTTGGAAGTGTCGAGAATACTGCCCAAGAGTTTGACTGTCTTTGGGTTATATGACTCATCGGTGTATAGACCCAAATACGAGCGAATGAAGTCTTCGGTAGACATGAGTCGGTCGCCATCCCTCTCGACGGTCGCATATTTGTTGAATATGTCCCGAAGTCGGTCGCCATTAGCTCTTTGGACACTTGAATGCGACTGAAAGCAAATATTCGGTCAGTTCTGCAAATGTCTTAACTTTTCTCTTAAAACACTTTTTTCGCATTTATTTCAAACCAATTAAATCAAATCGAAAACAATTTCTTAATTCGTTTGAAATTAAAAAAGTTTTTGAATTTAAAAAGATTTGGAAGCGATTGATGGCATACCTCGAACTGACAGTGCGATTGTCTCAAAAACAATTGACTTAATTGTGATGACATGCCGGACAACACCTAACCATTCAATCAATTCAATACCTATTTATGACAAACGTTTAAATCAAAACCAAAACCAAAATTAAATTAAATTAGTCTTAAATTAAATTAAAACTTAAATTAAAATTCAAATAAAACTACATTTAAGACAAAAAATGAAGAAAAAGCGCAAAAATTTTCCAAACGATAAGATCTAGAGATAAACAAAACCAGAACTGATGTAAAGACAACTTATCGGCAATTAATCAAAACTCGATTCTTCCGATTCTTTCCCAAACACTCGATTCAAACAATTCTTTAAAAGTGTTTAGTTTTAAATAGAGTCAAAACAAATGGTTAACACAATTAATGACAATTTGTTTGAATGCAATCAATCGATAGGACTTAAGGCTCATTCAAACCAATAGCTAAGTATTGGTTGAATTACATAACAATTAATTAAATCAATTCATACCTCTATATCGGTCGGCATTAAACCCCCAAAGCATTGAACGCAAGGACGAGTCGAGGTTAACGCTAACACAAACACCAGTACTGCCCGCTCCCCAACCCGGCGCGGGGGCAGTGTTGGCGCGCATTGTTTGTAATGTAGTCAATGAATGGCCTCATATTGAAACGTCAAATGTGTGAGAAGTTGAGTACAATTTCTGATATATTGTTGTGGATAAACAGCAATTGGTTTTGCATTCGTGAGTCTACTCTCACATCAATTAGTATAGCGATTGGCGCCCAATACGGACAGTACGGACCGAATGCTTTTTGCGCTAATATTTACCCCGACTTTCACTCAAGTCTTTAATTCAAAATATTTTTATTATTAATAGTTTTTATTTAATTTGATTTCATTTAATAATTATCGCAATCACTGATCGATGGCCTGTAAGTCAATCAACGAATGACTCAATGATTGTATAATTGATTGAAATATCGATTGTTTTGTCTTAAGGTTCGTCTGAAATGAGAAGCCGTTTCGAGTCATTCATAGCGAACGCCAACCAATCGATTGCTATTCAACTGATTTGCTCTCAAAATGAGTTAAACGATGAGTCGAACAGTCAGTCGAATGTCTTTTCGGTTAAAGAGTTTAATCCGGAGTTCAGTCACCAGTTGTTTGGAGACAACGAATCGATTTTCGGTTACCGCGACCTCAGAGTAAAGCTCTTGTATTCGTCGGCGAAACTGAACTGTTTCTTAACGATTAGTTTCGCCGAAAAAGTGTCGAAAGACGAGACGAATGGCATAGAAGCGGATGACGTCTTGAAGACTATTGCCGACAAACTGGAGATCCAATTGTGTCGATCGGCCGATGAGTTTCGGTCTCTGCTCTCAAAGGAGTCTCAATTCAAACCTTACGGACAACTAATCGACAAATTTTCGATCGACTCGAGCGCTGACGACAAGCAATCGAAGCGCGAATTTGAGATCTACTCGACCGACACGACTGTCCCGGGCTTTGAGGCGTATCACCAGCGGATGCAGACCTTCCTCTGGTGGCTGATCGACGCCGCGTCGTATATCGATGTCGACGACGAGCGCTGGCAGTACTTCGTTGTCTATGAGAAGAGGTCTGTTGACCCGAAACAGAGTCTATCGAACGGCTGTTCGGCAGCCACTGGCCAGCAGTGGTTGTACTGCTTCGTCGGTTACGCCACTATTTACCGCTATTACGCATATCCGGAGCGAATACGTCCGCGAATTTCGCAGTTTTTGATTTTACCCCCATTTCAGAAGTGCGGACTCGGGGCCAGACTTATGGACGCCCTTTACAACACGTATAGGAATGACAGCAAAGTCGTCGACATTACAGTTGAAGACCCGTCCGACAACTTCACCCGAATTCGCGATTTTGTTGACACAAAGAATTGCCAAAAACTGGAGGTTTTCAGACCCGAAAAGTTAAAACTCGGTTGGAGTGAAGAGATGGCCTCTGAGGCACAGAAGGTCTTGAAGATCAGCAAAAGACAGTCGCGTCGGGTCTACGAAATACTTCGGTTTCGAAATACTGACCGCAAGAACGCCGACGAATACAAAGCGTATCGATTGGATGTAAAGCAAAGACTGAACGCTCCGATTCAGAAGCAGATGATGGACATCAAGAAGATCGAGAAGAACCATAAGTTTCCGCAACAGGAACTGGCGCTCATCAAACAGACCGCTATTCCGCCCATTGAGCTACGGCTCGAGCAGTTGGACCGTCAGTACAAACAACTCGAAGACCAATACCAGCACATCATCGAGAGATTGGCCGCGACTTAAATAACTTTAAATACGTTTTGAATTTATTGTAAATTTCTTTTAATTTTTTATATTTTCATTTAATAATTTTTCTCATAGAGACTGGATCTGTATTTTTGCTTTCGTGCAAAAAGTGGTTAAAAACAAAACACAATTATAAGCGAAAAACTATATTGTATTCGACTTTCTTTTAAAACTAATAAAATCATATTATTTCACACTTTTATTCAATTTATTATTTATAGTTCTTTTAGAAATAGTTTTTTATAGGAATTGAAAAAATTACAACAAAAGTTAAATAACTAAAAGAGTTACCGATATATTGCTATTTGTTTTGACATTAATTACACGTTTCGTATCTATAATCAAATAGACTCTGACTTCAAATGAATCGGTAAATGATTTTTTAACAATTTATGAAAAACTTTCACTTTTGGAATGACTGATAAATTCTAACAAATGCTGTTCTTTTTAGTAAACAAATTAAATGACTTCTAATTGATTTTAAGACAATCTTAGGTAGGATTAAGTGCGAGAACTTCAAGATCTTTAGAGGTATTCAAATCAATAGTTTATATCAATTGATAATATACTGTAATATCGTTTTGGATAGACTTTACTGAAAGTAGTCATAGATTTGTTGACGGATTACAACACAATTGAAAGTTGGCTCAAATCAAAAGATAAAATGCAATTTCTATTTCGATTAAACCTTAAATTTAATAAATAATTGAAATTAAACTGAAAACTGAGTCAAAGTCAGTCTTGAATTTCTCGACTTAATTGTACTAAAAATAAAAGCAAAACAAATGGAAATATATTTACAAATTCTTACATACATTTGGTTTATGTTTAGACATAACTTATATCTATATTATAGCGAAATATCGAACCATTTATTTGATATTAAACTTATGTTTCAAAGCATAGGTTCTCTTCAATGACAAAACGCGAGGGCCGGAGACGAGCACCGGCTCGACCTCTACTGTTATTTCTTGGGCTCCCACTCGGGGTCTTCGTCGTTGTCCACTTCGTTATGTTCGACAACACTCTCCGCGCCGTCCGAGTCGATGGGTGTCGGCGCCCGACTGTTGTTGGCTGTGATGGTGCCTTCGTTCGACTTCTCCGGATCATTGATTGAGTCGATGTGGTCTTCGATGACACATAAGGGTTGGTTGTCTTTCGACATCAGATCAAAGTCCAAGTCATTCAAAGGGAAAGCCCTTAACTCAAAAGGAGACACTATTTCGAAGTTCTCGTCCAACGAGTCGTCTCTTCGGGAAGAAAGGGAAGCATTTCTACGCCTTTCCGTCACTGGCGGTGGAGTCTCGGCTACATTCGACTCGTTGTTGCAATTCTGTACTACTGGTGTCGAAGGGCCGGTATAAGAGTCCTGACTCGTCGAGTCGTTGTTCTGGAAGAGCCCATCGCCTGCAGACGTGTTTGTGTCAGATCTGGTGCTGTCAAACCGGACCCGAGCGCCCCGTCCGCGCATACTTCCGGCGCTCTTTGTGTTGCCTTTCATAAAGGCTAGGATTCGTTTCCTCTCCTCTTCCTCACACTTGGCGTGTCTTAACGTAAAGGCTATGTCAGAGATGTCTTCTTCTTCGTCGGCAGCACTCGTTTCCAGTGATTCGACAGCTTTGGTCTCCGGATTGGTTTCAGACTTGTTGTTCAGGTCTGAGAAGCGGAAGCTCTGTTCGAAAGCGTCGGTTAGTCTCCATTTAGGAGTAATTATTTCCTTATATTGGAGTTTCTCGACCCGAGTCGTCGCCGCAATACTATATGGAATCACAATATTGTTGATATCGAAAGCGTTTTGTTCACTACGTCTTCGGCGATGCAATGGAGCACTCAATGGGTTACCACAACTGCTTCCCTCTGAGGGCACCGGAGACGGAATCGGCGATTCGGTTCGAGAGCTGCCGCTCGACGCGCGTTCACGGGGTCGGCCGCGCTTTCGCCAAACGCCATCATTGGCTACACCCGAGCGGCGGACGTACTTTCTTTTGGTGCTTCCGTCGTATTTCTTCCGCAATTCTGTTAATCGATGCGATAGTTAGAAGTCAAAGAATACATGTTTTGGAATTAAAAATGTTTTAAACATTAAACTAAAAAAAAAGTTTAAAATATGAGTCATACTTGTGGACGAGATCACAGACTGAGAGCGTTTAGGGCTTTTGGTTTTAGTCGAATCATAAATAAATTTGTTGGCAATTAGTGTCGGCGACGGCGGGCTCTTCCGTCTAAAGCAAATATCGAATGAAATGCATATTTAGTTTTGAGATTAAGATTTAGATAAAACAAATACTTTTTGTTTTGATGTCGTGAAGGGATGGGTCGCTGTATTGTCTCGCGTTTCAACAGTTCTGTGATATGAAGTCCAAGAGAGACGTCTGAAAGATAGGAAAATCCATTAGTTTTGATATAACACGCATTGACTAACAATTACCGACAATCAGACATTGAATTTCAATTTTTAAGTAAATTTTACTTTAAATCTAATCAAAACTTATTGTCAACTTTGACAACAAAAATGAAAGAATTAATTCAATCAAATATAGAACTGAATTGAAGAAAGCCTTTGAAAAGATACTATTTTTCAACAAATCGATAAAAACATTCAATTTTTGAGTTTAGTGTCTATTTTGGGAAAATATATTTTTAAACTTATCTTCAAATAAACAAATAGTAATCTAATCGTATTTTCTCTTTTTAAACCATCAAAGTATGATATGACAGCCAATGTTAATCAAAACTTCAAAATAAATATTCATTACAAGTTGTGCGACATTTAATTTAACAAAAGCTTATTTTTTAGTATATACCCGAAGCTATTTTAAAAGCGTTTTTATATTTTAAAATAATCAAAACTATTCGAAACTTGAAAATTGACAATAAATTAAAAAACAAACTATGTTACCATGTTATGTTAATTAATAGATTATTTGAAATCAAAATTAAATTTATAAATTCTACTGGTAAATTTAATTTAACTAATGGTTCAGATTAGAGACCGTAATCGGATCGACTTTTCCGGATCCGATCCGACCGAATCCGACAATTTTAAGTCAAATCCGATCCGATTACAGTCTCTAGAGTTCAGATTATCGAAATCAAAATTTAAATAATAGTCTTAATTATTAATTCGAAATTAAGTTTTATAAATAAAAATTAATTTTAATTCTATTCGACATATTTTAGATAAGAGAAATTAATTAGAGAGTAAATCAAACAAACATTCTGTTATAATAAGTGTTCTATAGTAGTAATGAAACAATTTAAAAATTATACAAATTAGTTAAATTGTGCAAATCTGTCAACAAATTTTACGTTGGGCCATGCTCTCTCAAAATCCTGGGAGAGGAAGGGAAGGGAAGGTAAAGGCCAATTTTACAATCCTGTGGGAATGACGGGCTTACCCCCGATCGACATCCTTGGTCATAATCAGGATAATCAGGGATGTCGGTGGTCGACGAAGTTAGGGGGGTCTAGGGGGGGTCAGCCTAAAAAATTTTGCTCAAAATCCTGG